>CATIWO010041240.1:0-17939 GCA_949673435.1 Macaranga tanarius
AGTAATGGGCGGTTAAAAGTAAAGTTGCACTTTAACACCTTTGTTTTTTTTTTTTGCTAATATATCCCTAAATCAAGCTTGTATATTGTACAATTTAGTCCTACTCAAAATACAATATTTATATATTCAGGCACGGACCCGTCATTTGTCTTACAAAATAATATATAAATCATCCATTAGAATCCCATGATATCATTTAGAATGACCTAGGTTTATCAATTGAGGGAGGAGGGGAGGGAGGCGAGAGATTTTTCTACTCCACCTATTTATTTATTTTTTCATTAATCACCATTCTTAAACTATCTTCTTTTTTATTTTTTTTTTATCTAAATTCAATGTTTGATGTTTAAGATTATAAAACTACTTGTGCTTGAGATTACATCATTTTTTTTATATTTAAAAAATTTAGTATAATCAATTATTTTTTTATAAGAACTTTTTACCTTTTAATTTGTTTAAATCATTGCAAAACTTGCACAAGTTATAAAAAAATAACAATTTTTTTTTTCATTTTTATGAACAATTTTTTAATATCAAATGCACATTATTTTATTTTTATTTTTTTATCATAATTGTTTTTAAAAAAATATAAAAATCAAATTACGTGATTAAAAACATCATTGTAAAAATATTAACAAAAATTTATCATATGAAAAGTGATATAATTTTAATTGTTTATGACAAGTGTTATAACATATTAATATTAGAAAACTAATTATGACAAGTGTTATAACATATTAATATTAGAAAACTAAGTGCTACATTTTTTTAATCAAATAGAGTTTTTGTAGGATAATTTAATTAGACTATTTGTTGGGATATATTTGCTCTAAATTACATATAAACTAGTCTTCATCTTACGCATTGCGCAGGTTATACTTTATTATTATTATTATTATTATTATTATAAAATTATATATTATATATTTGAAATCACTTTATTTATTAATTTTAAAAGATATATAGATAGTGAAAAACAAAAAAATTCCAAAACTAAAATAAAAACAATAATAATTATAGTTCATGAATTAAGAAATTCATATGAATTAACTATTTTAGTAAATAAATCCTAAACATTTTTAAGAACTAATATTCCAAATATCCAAATATATATAATAAAAATAAAGTGAAGAATTTCAATTAGGATCAACTCTCAACCTCAATTAATTTCTAGAAACATCAAATTTCCACAATGTAGTTTTATAAAGTGAATTTATAAAAAAAAAAATGCTCTAATGAATTATAAAAAGTTATGTTCTCTCCAACTTATTGTGTTCTATACAACTTATAAGTTTTATTTTAGTTGTCTATCAACATACATGCAAAAAAAAAAAAAAACAAATAAAAAAATATAAAGAAAAATCACCTATAATAATAGAGATACTGAAAAAAGGATATTGCTCCTACAAAGTGTAATCCCTTATCAAGTTGTTATGAAAAGCAATAACCATCAATTCAAGGTTTTTTTTCCTTGTGAGAGTAAATCAATTGCCATGATAATCAATTTGTATAGTTGGTTGAGGTTAAATTTGTTAAAAATGAGAGTAGAGTGTGAAAGAGGCTATCAAATTCTCTTCAAAATGCTTAATAGGTCCTTTGTTAAATCACAAAGTCAATTAAAAGAGATATATATTTAAAGGTGAAATAAGAGAAAAGCAAAAGAACTTAAAATGAAAGTATAAGTACCATTTTTCACCAAAAAAAAAAAAACCTACAATAATATTCACAATTCAGCAACTTGTAAATAATTAACATAATTTCCATAAAACCTAACAAAGTTAATATGTTCTTCTAAAATAAACATAAAAAATAAGGGTAAATTACACTGATGGTATCCAACCTTTGACACATATGCCATCAAAGTGCCCAACCTTTTTTTTGTAATGCAAAACCTCCCAACATTTGGATCCAGTAACGCAAAAGTGCCCAGAGTCACTTTCCGGTAGTCGGAGCTGACATGGCGCATACGTGGAGTGTGACCTGTCGTGACACATCGACAGGCGAGATGCATAGTGACACGTGGCACCACGTGTCACTAAAAACATAAAAAATAAGGATAAATTACACTCACGGTACCCAACCTTTTAGACTTATACCAATAAAGTGTCCAACTTTTTTTTTTTAACGCAGAATCTCACAACCTTTCAATCCAGTAACAAAAAAGTACCCAGAGCCAATTTTCGGTAGTCAGTGCTGACCTTGTGCTGACGTAGACGGTGATGTGTCAAAATTTATTGACACACAAGAGGGAGTAGGACACGTGGCGCCACGTCATCGCCACGTGTCCCATAATTGTTTTTAAAAATAATTTTTAAAAATAATTTTGAAAATAATTATTTTGAAACAAATTCTACTATTTTCAGTTCAAATTCAACTAAAAAAAATAAAAAAAAAACAGATAAAGATTCAATCAAATTCAATTTTAAACAATAAATCATTTTTTTTTATTTTTTCTTTAAAATCTAACAAGAAAACTTAATTAGTTCATCACTTTCCCATTCTAGGGTTTTGTTCTGCTTCTTCAGAATCCTCCACCGCCGCCTTCTCTTGCTTTTCCCTTCTCACTCCGAGTCCGAGCGACCATTCCTCAGCCAAACTATCAGGTCCCTTTTTGCTTCTGCAACTACTGCTGGTTTGATCAACAATAAGACAAAACCTGTCTCATCTTCACCCTCCTCAGAGAAACAACAGCAGCAGCCGCCCAAGCACAAGGCCCCAAGGTTTGCTCCAGAGCTTGACGGGCACAACTATTTCGAGACACTTAGTCCTTTCAGTGTAAGAGAATAGTCTATTCGCAGGTGAATATCAGAGCCACCGGCGCGATAGACTATCACTTGTATAAGTGGCAGAGCGCTAAAATTGACCCCCTGCATTTTCAGCATTCATCATCGATAATAGTATCTTTTGCACTTAAGATGTGAATAAAATCAGGAGGAGTGGAGGATGAGGAGGAGGAGGAGGAGGAATGGTAATAATATATTCATCCATTTTCTAAGTTCATTAATGTTGTTGTCTGGATATTGTTTAGCGATGTAAAATGTTTCAAGTTATTGCTTTTTCAAGTACTGTGGCGGTTCTACGGAAGAAAGGTGCCTCGCCATCCTCTTAAAATCTCTATTAAAGTCCTGTTTCTGTTGCTGTATCAGCATAAAGATCTTGCTTTCTTTTTTGGGTTACTGCTTAGTTCAGTTGTCATGCTTGACAGTGTGAAAAATTTTATGGTAGCTATGAAATTAGCATCTGTAGTGTCTCTCATTTTAGATTTTATACAACTACATTTGAAAGAAATAATTTTTAAAGAACACAAATCAAAGATGAGTCGATGACTAAAGAAATTTTGACTAATAATCCATTATCTGTTGAAATCAGTTTGACAATATGTACAAAAAGCAATGAATATTTACTTTTCTGCTTGTTGATATTAACAGGATGAACATGAAGAGCAACGGAAAAGATATTGGTCAAGTTGAAGAACAGTGATGAACTAATTAAGTTTTTTTGTTAGATTTTAAAGAAAAAATAAAAAAAAATGAATTATTATTTTAAATTGAATTTGATTGAATGTTTATCTGTTTTTTTTTTATTTTTTTAGTTGAATTTGAACTGAAAATAGTAGAATTCTTTTCAAAATAATTAATTTAAAAAATTATTAAAAAAATCATTTTAAAAAGAAATTATGGGACACGTGGTGATGACGTGGCACTACGTGTCCTACTCTCTCTTGTGTGTTAACAAATTTTGATACATCACCATCCACGTCAGCGCAAGGTCAGCACCGACTACTGAAAATTGGCTCTAGGCACTTTTTTGTTACTGGATTGAAAGGTTGTGAGATTTTGCTTTTAAAAAAAAGGTTGGACACTTTATTGGTATAAGTCTAAAAGGTTGGGTACTGTGAGTGCAATTTACCCTTATTTTTTTATGCTTTTAGTGACACGTGGCGCCACGTGTCACTATGCATCTCGCCTACCGATGTGTCACGATAGGTCACACTCCACGTATGCGCCATGTTAGCTCCGACTACCGGAAAGTGGCTCTGGGAACTTTTACATTACCGGATCCAAAGGTTGGGAGGTTTTGCGTTACAAAAAAAGGTTGGGCACTTTGATGGTATATGTGTCAAAAGTTGGGTACTGTCAGTGCAATTTACCCTAAAAAACAAACATAGATAAAGTTAATAATATATGATCAATATTTAAAATAAGTGCTATTTAAAGTCTTTTTAATAAACACACATGAAACTTCCTAAATTCTAAAGGAATGACAAGAAAAATCTTTATTCATATCCGAAAACTCTAATTTAAGCTCAATAATATCTTTTGTAATTCTTCCAACTTTAATCTTTTTGCTTCTATGAAAAGTAAATATAAAATGAGTCAACTAATTGATTAGTTAAGACATATGCATATAACTCTAAACAAAGAATCATATAAAATGATTCTAAGGCAAACAATTAGTTTATACATTGATTTTCAAACAATTAATCTATACTACAAACTAAAGCTTCTACCACATCAAGCTTTAGTGCGCTCCTATATTAATCAAGAACTCTTCCACTATTGCTAAAAGTACTTTTAGAAGCTATCGTGGTCATAGGAATTGATAGACTATCACGAGTCATGGTTGCAATTTGGGGATACCTATATTGACTTCCTTTCTAATAAGACAACACATATAAGTTTACCTTTGGATCCATTCTTGCCTCATCAAGATAAAGTTCAAGTTGCGTTTTTGAAGAGTAATATCATCACAATCAAAAGAATAAAACTCCTACAAGAATAAGAAAAAATAACAATAAAAAATTTTATTCTAAATCTGAATATTTGAAATAAATAAGAAATATAATGGTATTTTCATATTTAAATAAATAAAAAATAAAGATATATGATAAGTGCCTTTAATATATCTTTAGCTATAAGAGATTTTGTAGCATCATCCTCAAATTCTTGAACGAATTTAGATTCAAAAGCTCCATTATTTAAGTCATTGTCAACACTCATAATTTGCACATATCTAACATTCACATATTTGAAATATAAGGATTTCAAGTCATTTTTAACTTTCTTAGCCTCAATTAACCCTCATCACTATAAAGTTTCGTACAACACAATTCTATAAAATTCAACTTATACATAGGATCTCAAATCACAACAATGGCCAAAATTCTACCATATTCAAACTAATACTTCTTAAATTTTTCAAACATCTTTTTAGCCATTGACTTCATAAGCACATCTTCACTATATATACTTTCCTTCAAAGTCAAATGAATAATAAATACTAAAAGAAAAAACATGCTTGCTATTGGATATTTTATGCCAGAAAAGAGACAAGTAATATCATTAAAAACTTGCAAATCTTTTCAACTTTATCCCACTCATTAAAGGATAGACAACGCTTGAAATTGGAATCATTTATTTAAAGATGAGTAAAAGCATTTCGATAATATAAAGCACTATCAAGCATCAAATATGTTGAATTTCATATAGTGGGTTCATCTTATTGAAGATACCTTTTTGAATCTAAAGCACAAAAACCAACACACTCTAAACATTTAATTTTTTTAGTTTGAGATCTCTTTACATATGTAATACTTTCTCTAATTTTCATAGCTGAATAATCAATTTCTTTCAAGCCATCTTGAACTATCAAGTTTAAGATATAAATTGAGCATCTTATATGAAAAAAATCTTCTTTATTTAAAAGCCCTCCTTTAGTAACCAATTTTTTTTAACAAATTAGTACACTTATTATTAGGAGTTGTATTATTCAGAGTCAGAGAAAAAATCTTAGTATCAATCTGCTAACTACATAAGAAATTATGAATTTTTTCACATAATATTACCCTATATTGAGGAATAGGCATGTAACAAAAGTTCAATATTCTTTTATATAGGTATCAATTCTTATTAATGAAATTCCTAGTTAAGTAAATATATCCATCAATAATTACAGAAGACCAATAGTTAGAAGTTAAGGATATCCTCCTAATGTAGTCTCTAATATGTGCTTTACTTTAACTTTTTCCCTATTAAACATCTTTATACAATCTGCTCTATAAGTATTCCTTGATATAAAATGCAAATCCGGTTTTGAATAAAGTAATAAATTTCACACTCCCACCTACTTAGTAAACTGAAATGGTAAATCATGCACGATAATAATAGTGGCAACTAAGTCCCTAAACTCATTAGCATTAAATCGACTCTTTAAAATAGACCAATATGTAGATAATAAACTTTAACTGATATCTCTAGTATTTCTTCTAGAATACATAAGTATATAGCATTTCATATTACCTGTCGTATACTTGCTATCGGCTGCACATACCTTTTCTTAAGCCTTGCATTTTACTATTCTTTTCTTGTTATTCCCTTCCACTATATCAAAATAATACAAAACAGTTAAAGTTATCTTTCTTGCCCTCTTAGCCTAATTTTCTTCCACTCCAACAGTAACATCTTCTAATTATATATTTTCATCATCTTTTATATTGATGGCCATGTTATCGATCTCAACTAAATCAGTTTGAGTGTTCTACATCTTATTATAATGAGTTAAAAAATACATTAGTGATATGACTTAATTAAAAAAACATTCAGATGCAAGATTGCTCAAAGTAAAAATAAAAAAGAGATAGGATTTCATATGATATCATCATTACTCAAAGTAAATTACACAAAAAATAACAACCAAAATACATTATAAAATTCAACAATTGTCAAAAATCTCTTATACTTAGCTATAATACAACACATAAATAAGATTTTTGGGTTTTGGGTTTCTTCAATTTTGAAGAAAACTCAATAAGGGACATCAGATTGCAACAAAAATAAATCTAATGAACATGTATATACAAGTAGTATATACAAGGAATTAGTCTTACCCATTTGCCTTTTTATATATTCCACTTAATTCATGAAAATTTTGATGCAATCATCCATATATTATAGCAAAATCTATTAGAAATTTTCTTTTAAAAGGACCAGCTTTGTAACATTCGACCCTACCAATACTCTTATTAGAAGGTCACACACTTGACCTTCCTAACTTAAGTACTGATGTGGTAAAGTATTACTTCTTTCTTGTCCATTAACTAGTTAGCTCTTATAACTTAGACATATAAATATAATATATTCCACTATACGCGTTACAAGATAACTAGTTCAAAATTTTTCCTTCTCTATTATATATAAATTTCACAATACAAGTCATTGAATACAACTATTTAAACCTATAACATACTCTTGAGATTCTTCACTGCTCCTACTTCACCAATTATATATCTAGCTATCTTTCAAACAACTACTTAATTCTGAAAAATTTAATAAGAAGGAGTGGTGAGTATTTCTGAGAGAAAATACTCAGTAAGTGAACAGTTTATCAAGAAACTGAATAATTTAATAAATCTCAATAACTCAATAGAAGAATACTCAAGCACACAACTTGGAATGAGATCATAGATAATGATACTATTATTATTTTAAATAACAAATATACTGTTTATTTTAGTTGTATTTAATTTAATAAAATTTATTTGCAACTTAAGGGTACTATCTCACATTCACCCGTCGAGATTTTCTTTACTTTACATAATATAATAGAGGCTCAAATATTAATTTTAATAAAATAACTCACTACAACATAATCTCATAGCTTCACCTCATAGTTCATCATAATGGCATTGTCAAAGTAAACTATACACATATAACAGTGATATTGGATATAGTGTGGTCCAACACTACATCGAATGCAATATAAATAAGTCAGTATGCATACGACAATTTAAGTGTGATCAGCACTTAAGCCAATAATAACTCAGATGCTACATCCTAATTAATATATGTATCTGGCCCCAGACAACAATTATACATATACCACGAATATGGTCTTACATTAATAAGGTAGAATGTACATCCAGCCCCAGGCAACGGCTATACATACTTAACAAACTTACATTTATAAAGTAAAACGTGCACCTGGCCCATAGTATCAGCTATACACACTTACCAAACTTACATCTATAAGGTAAAATGTGCACCCGACTCTTGACATTGGCTATAACACTTACCAAACTTACATCTATAGGGTAAAATGTGCACCCAGCCCTTGGCATCAGCTATATACACTTACCAAACTTACATCTATGAAGTAAAATGTGCACCCGACCCCTGGCGTCGGCTATACATACTTACCAAACTTACATCTATAAGGTAAAATGTGCACACAGCCCCTGACATCGGCTATACACACTTACCCAAACTTCACCATGCTCCAGATATGGACTTACTATCACTTAGTGTTATATATGATGTGCTCATTATTATATCATTTTTTAAAAGTTCTCATATATTTATATATTATTTTTATTTTCTCATGTCTTTCCTTTGTATCCATTTCCCGTAAAATTCTTCAAATGTCACTTTATAATTCATTAATGCCATTCTGATATGAACATTTTTATTGTAATTTTCCAAAAGCATTTTTATAATTGATTTAATTAGAACATTTCATATCTTTAGTCTATATGTCAGAGACTTAAAAGTTTATCGGATGTTATCATACCTTATGTCTGAACAAAATTGTAATCTTCAATCTTACATATTTTGGTTGATTAAGATTTGATGTAAATTGTATTCATTATCAAACTTAAGTATAAATCTTTCCAACTACTCTTTTTCTTTGAGAAGCAAAGGATCTACACCAACTCAAGTTTACTTATTATGCTCAACCACACAGTTACATATATTTGTAACTCAATCACATTTGTCTTAGTGAATCTAGTTCCGTTTAACTCATTTTAGATCGATTTAAGTTATTTAAGTGTTTATATGGGTATTGACATGCTTCTGGTTGATTTTAGGTTGTAAAATTTTATATTTTATAAAGCAATTGGTGAGTTTTTGGTAGTGGCATTTTTGTATCTTAATGTAATACAAACTATCAAAACTCACTAACAACAAATACAAATTTTAGACTAGACCATGAATATATGAAAGGAGAAGCATGGACAAAAACGCCACTACCAAAGCATATCATTATTCTAAAAAAAAGAGAACTGATAATTACAAGGATTAAAGAAGTAGTCTCACAAGCTAGTGGACTAAGGATCCTTGTTCTTGGATTCAAGATGGGAAGTGGAAGATCGAGAAATGTTCATAGTGTAGTACTGATTTATAGATCTAACTAGAATCTTTACTTAGTTCAATAGTTTAATCTCAATTGACTTTTTTTTAGTGAGGAATCTATTTGGCAATATGAAAATAAAAGATATGGGGTGGGTTGTATAAAGATTCAACTGAATGAAAAAGAAATTATGGTATGAGAAATTGCAGACAAGAAATTAGGTTGGTTCTCATAGAGATTAGATAGAATAAAGAGTATATATATATAGATATATAAATGACTATTTTACCCTTTAAAATCATAATAAATTATATGAATTTTAAATGGGTCATACCAGGTTAACATGAGCCAACACAATATATATAATTAAATGAGTTATAACAGGTTCACGTGTCAACTCGTAACATGATCTGGTTTAAACTATGTTATAAACGAGTCAACTTATTTTAGACATAAACCCATTTAATCCCAACTCTAATTTGTTAATTTTGCATATTAGGTGAATCATATTCGTGTGTCATCACCCATTTTGACACCCCTATAAAATGGCCAGATTTCAACGCACAATATCATAAAAGAACCCAACACTAGCCCGTAATCATGAAATAAAAGAAAAGAAGAAGGGATAGAAGTTGAGAATGAAATACAATTTAAAATAAACGTGCAAAATGCAAGATTAGGTCCTTAGAATAATTGACTAGACTTATTTGAATGAAAAGGAAGCTACTTTTGCTTTAAAATAGCTCGAAACAAGTCCTCATCATTAATTTTATATAAAATAGATAGCAAAATGCAAGCTTTATACCTTTTAAAGCATGCTTTAATAAAGATTAAGGTGTTTTTGGTGCAAATGGGTCTAAATCCTAAAGAAAAGGTGTGAAAATAGGCTAAAAATATCCAAAAGGGCTATCCCGAGTCTTCAATCTATTAGATTAATGGTATGTTTGTCAAACAGGCCCCTAACTATCCAAATGAGGGAATATTTATAGAAAATCAAGTGAAAGAAACCACCAGTACAAGCATGGCATACCCATACGTGCGAGTGGGCTTTATATGCACGCATGGGTAGCCTGCACTCTGGGATATTTTTGGTATATTTTTATATGTATCGAGGCCCATTTTGACTGTTCACTCAGGTTTTTAGGCTAAAAGTCTCAATTTTATAGATTTTGGGTCTCTGGATTATGAATTCTAAGGGTTTGAAGGATGAATTAGCACACTTCGAGGATAAATGGCTATATGTTCTTTTCCCTTTACATCAATTATGTACTGTAGTGAGGGATTGTCAAATTTGGAGTTATGATAGAGGTGCTTTGAATTTAATTTTTCCTATTATATTTAAAATCTTCTTTAAGTATCAATTTATGCAATAATATTTTTTTGGTTAAAAGATAAGTTTTATTATAGTTGACTTGGTATTGACATGGGTGTGACCTATTAAAGTAATTGCTTATTATTACAGTGGAGTTTGGGGTTAATGGTAATGCCAATGGTGTGATGGTGGGAACTGTTAGTAGGGCTCTTGATGAAAATAATATTGATGTGAGTTCTAATGAAGAAAAATTGTAGTAGGATGAGGATGATAAATAAAATATAGACTCACCTGACAAGGATGCAATACCATATGCGATTCCATCTATTTATGTGGTTCTAGTAGATGAACTCTATATGGGATGAGAGTTTGCATATGAAGTAGCTACATATGCATTTCACAGTCATGAATAGCTCTATTCAATGAGCTACAAGCCGGATTTTCCCTTCAATTAGGTAAAATTGATTAGTGAAAATCCAACGTGCCCATTAGCCCTATATGGCATCTTATCCAATAATGTCATTATCCATATAGGTATATTTCATGCAATGTCTACAGCTTATGTTAGGATTAACAGCGTAGGACTAACGATTAATTTTTTTAATTACTTACTGAGCTCAATGGTTAATAATAAAAATTATATAACTTAATTTTAAAAATCTTATAATTTTTGGAACCGAATTTATTATTATCCCCATATATATATATATATATATATATATATATATATATATATAATCCCTATAGATGTATATTTTGGGATATTAAATATAAGTTAGCAGATGACATGTTAATATACAATTGGTCCAAATGTTGATAGGTAATTGGGTTGGAGCAAGTGACAGAACTTCATGGGCTGGAAAAAAAAAGTTCTCGTGATATTTTGTTGATGTGCCATCATTATCTGACATTTTTAAACATTTTGCAATATTTTGAAACAAGTCGTGATATTTTAAAAAGTTTCACTATATTTGATGATATTAAATGTCACACCTGTGTAATAAATACATATCTATTATGTATTGCATTTACATATTATATTTTTTAATTAAGTGAATTAAGATAGGATGCTTGAATTAAAATAGGATAACGTGTATAGTCAAGCTAGGTGTAGGTTTGAATTGAGATTAGTACTTGGTTGAGGAGTAATAATTTTTAAATTTTGATGACACTTAAATTAGGTAAAATTAATTGGAAATAAATAATATGAAGTCCAATTAAAGTAAAGGATAGGGAACTAAAAATATGAAGGAGATATAGACTTAAGTGGAATGAATTATAGGCTTGTGGTGATTAAGTAAAAGTTTTAGGATTTATAAGTAATAAAATTAAGTCAACAAGGACTTAAATGGATAATATACAATTTCAGCTATCAAATTATTGTCTGAACTATATTGATCGGGACTTTAAACTTATATGTTAAAAGATAGAAGAGTAAAAAAGGGAAGAACTTGTTTAAGGAAGAAAATAGGATCTAGGAGATTGGTTATCTTTACAACTAAAGGCTTGATTTTCAAGACAAATCTGAAGATCCTAAATCATTTTCAGGTAATAAATATTATTTTTTCAGGTTTTAGAGTTTTATTTATTAAATAATTTAAGATTTAGGATTAATTTAATCTAGGATTTATATGTTGTAATTTTTGGGTTTGATCATTCTAGTTTTTCTATCTTGGTATTTTAATCATATCTTGAGCTAGAAAGCTCTGAATTAAGTAAGGTTTAATTTCAAAGAAACTTTACAGAGTTCTCTATAACTTGTTAGTTTTAAGCTTTAGCTGATTTAGCATGTAGCGTGGTCAAACGAAGCTGAACATTTTATTACCCATTCTATCAGTACAGCTTGAGCTAGTTGGATTCAGTTTTTGATATCTCCCTCTATAGGTGATCAATTGAAGTGAAATTTTTAAAAAGTTAACTAGACACATATATTTATATGTATGTAAAATTTGAGCTTCAAATTCATTGTGAATAATTCCCAATAATTTTTCAAAATTTACTCTATAAGCTGTCATATTAGAGTAGTTAGACAGGTTTTGTAGAATTGAGCTAGATGGCATGTTTTTGCATATATCATGGGGGCTGGATGATTAGGCCAATATATATATATATATATATATATATATATATTGTATTGATGATTTATTAATGGAATTGAATATTGAATATTGTAGGTGCTGGTATTAAGTAGGCAGTTTGAGAATTCGACGTTGGGTGTGTAGGCTGTTTTGGGTGAGTAGATGTTCAAGCTTTTCAAAATTTATATTTCATATATATATATATATAGCTAAAATGAATAAGTTTATGTATGCTGGTTTTATGAATCTGAATTCATATTATTCCAGATTATTTTCAAACCATCTTTGTTATGAGTTTAAATTATTGGTTTGAGATTGAACATTTAAAATAACTATGATTTCAAGATGATTATTTTAATATGTGATTATTCTATATATGGTCATGCAATCTATTTTAAAAGCATTTTATTGAGCTTAAGATTGTTTTGATTTGTTTCCTTGAATTATGAAAAGAAATAGATGGTTTGAAAGCTTTCTTGAACTACAAATGTGTTGTTGATATTTTGTTTGAATATTTGATGGAAATAATATTTGATTTTATATATTACCACCCTATATGAGATGTATGGATGTGCTGAGATGATATATACACATTTGAGATTGTTATAGTTGCTATTGCGCAATAGACAACAAGGCACTTGATTGCAGGACGGTGAAGGAAGAAGGGTCGTACGGTGCTAATATAGTTGAAGGGTTAGCCGTAAAGTATGCCTAGAGAGTATAATTGTGATGGCCTGTATGTTTTGGCTGATTTGTGATGCTCGTTACAGGGATGGTCAATATAACTGAAAGTTATATTGATGTTTCTATAGAGTGTGTTTTACTGGTTAAACTTTATATATGTTTATTTGATGGAAGAATGAGCTTGGTATATTGAGAAGAATTATAATATGATTTCAATTGTTCTTCTTCTTCTAATTTTTGTAAAGTTTATTATATTTGGTTTATTTAAATTATTTTTTTCTTGTAGCATCTATTTACTGAGTATTTTTGTACTCATTTTACTTTATTTTCTAAAAACTTTAAGCTAAGAAGGCTTGATAGTGGACTCTGGGATAGGGAGTGTCTTTAGACTTTTCAACTAAGGTTGGCCCAAATATCTCATTTGATGCTGCTCAATTATTGGTGGTTTATTTTGTATAATTAAATGATGAAATTTTATGAGTGTGTTTGTGTATTGTATTAATAATAAATTATTGTTAATATTACTATTATTAATATTTTTGAATATCTGTGAAATTTTATAAATACTTTTTACCTTTATGCCTGTATAAATTTACTTATTTGCATAAAAGATATAATATCAAGTGGTTTGGAAATGAGTTTTTAGTGTCTATTCTGGCCTACGTAAGACAAAATGAGATACTAAATGTCTACCTCAGGCTATATGAGACGGAGTGTGACAATTTTAATATCAGAGCTTTGGTTACTCATTTTCTTACTTATAAAGTCTTAGTTTTTGAATTTTTTTAAGACAAGAAGTTTTGGATAAATATTATTTATATATTTAATTATTTGTTCATTAAGTGCAAGTTTTACAAATGAACTTTTAAATCATATTACTTATATTTGTATTGTTTTATTTTTAAAAAGGATGCCACTTAGGAGAAGACGAGGCAAACCTCGACGCGATAATGTTGGCCAACGAGGTAAAGATCAGACTGAGTTTAGGGGTAGTGCTAATTATGAGCTAGAGTTAGAGGCTAGGACCTCTACGGTTGAGCAACCTCCACCTCCTCCACCCTCTGTTGTACATATTTTACAGCTTGACCTTAGGGTACTTGCAGAGACTATTATTGCTACTTTGACAGCTCAAAAATAAAGAAGGAAACCTGGGGACATTATTAAGCATGCAAAGATGTGTGGAGCATTTGATTTTCATGATTCCATTGATTCCAAAGAGGTAGATAAGTGGTTGAAGGCAACAGAGAAGGCATTCAATACACTTGAACTCACAGAAGTACAAAAGGTCAGTAATGTATATGGTTTGCTACATGACAACTCAAATGCTTGGTTTGCACGAGTTAGGATACTGTATGGGGACCAGTTGACTTGGGATGTTTTTAAGACAAAATTTTGTAGAGAGTATTTGATTGATGCATTCAAAGCAGAAAGGCAGAATGAGTTCATTGCCTTGAAACAAGGAAGGATGAATGTGAGAGAATATATTGACAGATTTGAAGATTTGTATAAGTATGCTTCTGACATCTTTCCAACTGAGGCTCAAAAGTGCTACAGGTTCAAGGAGGGCTTATAGACAGTGCTGAAGAATGATTTATCACTATATGAAGGCCAACATTTCAGGGGCTGGGTTGAGAACGCAATAGAGAAAGATAAGCTTAGAGAGGAAATAGAAAAAGAAAGTAAGTTCAAGGTTCCAG
Source organism: Macaranga tanarius (assembly GCA_949673435.1). Taxonomy (NCBI): domain Eukaryota; kingdom Viridiplantae; phylum Streptophyta; class Magnoliopsida; order Malpighiales; family Euphorbiaceae; genus Macaranga; species Macaranga tanarius. The sequence continues at coordinate 14,898 of CATIWO010041240.1, forward strand.
TTTGGACAGGGAAGCAAAGTAAGGGAACTGGTACATCTTAGTAAAGATTAGAGATAGGAGGATTTAGAGGCAGTAGAGGACCTTGGACAAGTTCAGGCACTAATAAACCACAGTCTTCTCAGTTTAGTAAGAGTTCAGTAAGGTAACCAGTGGCCAGTATAGGTAGTTCAGTTAGAAGGACTACACACTACGTTACTTATGGACGCATTCACGAGGGAGGAGACTGTAGGAAAAGAACCATCCAATGCTTTGAGTGTGGTGGATCTGGGCATATTAGGAGGGATTGTCTTAACCTTGTACAGTTTGGCACCAATGCTAGTAGAGGAGTTCAGAGCACCGCTGGTAGAGGAGGTAGGACTTTTGGCTTTAGTAAAGGCTCAGGTAGAGGCTCAGGAGCTAGTTTTAGTAGAGAGGGTGGTACATCTACATTGACATAACCTCTTCAGCCTGTACAGACAGAGAGACCTTCAGTGCAACCCAAAATTTTTATGATGACATAACAGGAGGCATCATCATCACCTAATATTATTTCTGGTAGGTTAACAATCTTTGGTGCAAATTCTTATGCTTTAATTGATCCGGGTGCAACTCATTCATTCATTGCATCATCATTCACATTATGTATACCAAAAGAAAAGAGTGTGATGGACCAGAGTTTGGTTATAGATATGCCAGTGGGTGAATCAGTGGTTTGTAGACATATTTATCAGGGTTATGAGTTAGAATTTAAGGGTCAGAAAATAGAAGCAAATTTAGTGCCATTACCATTACAGATGTTTGATGTGATTTTATGCATGGATGTCCTATCTAAATATCATGCAGTAATTGATTGTTATAAGAAAAAGGCAGAGTTTTAAATTCTGGATGGTGATAAAATTGTGTTTAGAGGTGAAAGGTGTTGAGAGAATTATAGTATGGTTTCAGTACTCACGGCTAGAAGAATAATTAAGAAAGGTTGTAAAGCATTATTAGCATATGTTACTGACATAGAAAAAGAGGGGCAGAAACTCAACAATCTTTTTGTGGTGAATGAGTTTATAGATGTATTTCCGAAAGATCTTCCAGGGTTGCCACCTGATAGAGAGATTAAGTTTAGTATTGATTTACAGCTAGGGACAACTTCTATTACACAAGCTCCATATAGAATGGCTTCAGTAGAATTGAAAGAATTGAAGGTGCAGTTACAAGAATTACTTGATAAAGGCTACATTAGACTAAGTGTATCACCTTGGGGTGCACTTCTTTTATTTATGAAAAAGAAGGATGATACCATGAGATTATGTATTGACTACAGGTAGTTGAATAAGGTGACAGTGCATAATAAGTATCCATTACCACGAATTGATGACTTTTTTGATCAGTTGCAAGGAGCTAGAGTATTTTTAATAGTTGACTTGAGATTTAGGTATCACCAATTGAAGATTAAGGCAGCAGATATGCCTAAAACAGTATTTAGAACTCTATACGGGCATTATGTATTCTTAGTAATGCCATTCGGGTTAATTAATGCTCCAGCTGTATTTATGGATTTGATGAATAGGGTATTAAAGCTTTATCTGGATAACTTTATCATTGTATTCATTGATGACATTTTGGTGTATTCACGATTAAAAGAATAATATATTGAGCATTTGAGGATGGTATTACAAACATTGAAAGATAAACAATTGTATGCCAAGTTTAGCAAATGCGAGTTCTGGCTAGAGAAAGTGGTATTTCTGGGGCATGTCATCTCAGCTAAGGGAGTGTATATTGATCCTAAAAAGATTGAAGCAATTCTTAATTAGAAACCACCTGCTAGTGTGTATAAAGTGTGTAGTTTTCTGGGGTTAGCAGGTTACTATAGAAGGTTTGTGCAGAACTTCTCCATTATTGCCTCACTTTTGATAAAATTGCTAACGAAGAACACAAAGTTTGTCTGAAATTAAGAATGCCAAGATAGTTTTGATGAATTAAAGGTATGTTTAACTTCAGCACCAGTGTTGACACTTCTAGTGATGGGGCTAGAATATATTGTGTATAGTGATGCATCTAGAAATGGTTTAGGTTGTGTACTAATGCAACAGGGAAAGGTAGTAGTATATACTTCTCGACAACTAAGGTCACACTAGATGAACTATCCTTCACATGACTTGGAGCTAGCAGCATTGGTTTTTGCTTTAAAAATTTGGGGGCATTAGTTGTATGGTGAGAAGGGTCAGATATTCACAGATCACAAGAGTTTGAATTATATACTAAGCCAAAAAGAGTTAAACTTCAGGCAAAGAAGATGGGTTGAACTTGAAGGAAAGTGTGTGTAGAGGAACAATGAAAATGCGGAATTTAAAAATTTTCATTGCATGCAACATTTGCATCATACACAAAACACTTTCATGCCCATAGATCATATCACATGCACTCTTACATAGCTAAACATGCATAATAAACAATATAATATTAACATGTCAACCAAGTCAAGCTTCCAAACAAGACCTAGCAACTAAGAGGTATAGTAACACTTACATAACTCCTTAGTTGGTAGCACGCTCATTAAGCTTTGGTTGGTGTTGATCTACAAGCTCTAAGCTCCCCAATTGTGAAGCCTCTAGCTTGATACACACGGGTTGGCAAGGAAGACCTCCAGGGATGGTGATTTTCAAGCCATAATCCTCTCCTTTGTTGACCCAAAGTGCTTGCAAGAACTTCCACTAAACAAGGATGTGTAGGACAATGAAGCAACCTTCAATAGATGATGGACTATTAGAAAGAACATAACTCTTGTGTTTAGTTTGATATATTTACCTTTGGAGAAGAAGAAGGAAGAAGACTCTCTCAATCCCTTTTCTCTCTTTTGGTTGATATCAAATTCTTTCTAACTTGTGCAAATGAAGTTATGACTTAACTCTCTCGACAAACTCCACTAACTATATCAATAAAGCTAATATGATAATAGTTTATGTGTTCAGTGTCTCACACTCAATTCACATGCATAAGAAGTGAGAGAGTTGTCTCTACACTCTCCACTAACTCAAATAAAAGCAACAATATTAAATTAGCTATAAC
>CATIWO010041262.1:0-18814 GCA_949673435.1 Macaranga tanarius
TGGAGTCATAGGGGGCCGAAGTGAGCTATGGTGTACCAAACCTTCATCCTGCATATCATAAGGCACATGTTGTGTACCAAATAGTATTGATAGTATGTGTGTATCAATTAGTAGAGCATGTATGTATATTATGAGTTGTTGGTATATACATGAGTCTTCTTTTATAAGGAAAATTTTATTATACTTCATTTAAGATGCTTGATTTCCACATGTGCATGTTTGATTGTGCCACGTGTATAATTATGTTTGGAGGCGTGATAATTAGATCATCTTTAATCAATGGTCAAGGATAGGAGACCGTTTTTAGCATGGAAAGAAGTAAAGAACAAGTTAAAAATTTTAAAAATGAGCCAAACGACTATTTTTTGAAGAGCAGCTGCGTGCTCACGGTCGGGTCGTGACCGTGAGCACACGACCGTGAACCCCCCAGGCGCTCTCGGTGCGCTGCTCTCTGGCTGCATCGCAGGCTTGACAGCTCGCGACAAAAATGCCGCATGGTCCTCTAAGTTTCTGTATGTTTTGCATTCCAGTCCTTTGGGACCAAATTAACCAGAAATAAAGTTTATTTAACAAAAATATTTTTCAAAGTATGAATGAATAAATTTAAATCATGCAAATGCCAAGGATCACTAAGACATAAAATTAATTTGGCTTTTAAAATAATTAATTATTTGAATTAATTTCAACAATTAATTATTTATTAGCATTAAAACTAACTAATAAAATAACAATTAATTTGCACAAAATTTTGATTTAATGCTATAGGATCATGCTTAATTACTCAATACCAAATAAAATATATGGACAATTAAAAGAATTATTGAAGCATGTCAAACAAATAAATAAGCCAAGTAGTCATCAAAAAAAATCAATTAAGATACAAAAAAAAAAAAAATTAATGCATGCTTGAACCATCCAACATACCAAGCTCTTGCCTAATAAAATTAAATCTCTCTTCATTGAGAGATTTGGTAAAAATGTCAGCCAATTGATGATTTGTATCAACAAATACAAGTTCAATATCACCATGTAATGCATGATCACGCAAGAAATGATGTCTAATATTTATATATTTAGTCCTAGAGTGTTGAATGAGATTTTTGCTGAAATTAATAGCACTTGTGTTATCACATTTAATTGGAATGTGATCAATTTCAATACCATAGTCCAAGAGTTGTTGTTTTTGCTAAAGAACTTGTGAACAACAATAACTAGCTGCTACGTATTCGGCTTCGGTTGTGGACAAGGCTATCGAACTTATTTCTTACTAAACCAAGAAACTAAACATTGACCTAAAAGTTGACAAGTTCCAAAAGTGCTTTTTCTATCTAATAAGCTACCCGCAAAATCCGCATCCGAATAACTAATTAAATCAAATGATGCACTTATAGGATACTAAAGTCCTAAATGCAATGTACCATTTAAATACTTCATGATGTGTTTTATGGCATTTAAATGAGACTCCTTAGGACAAGATTGAAATCTAGCACACAAGCATGTAGCAAATATTATATCGGGTCTACTAGCGGTTAAGTAAATGAGGGATCCGATCATACCTCTAAATTTTTTTCATCAACCGGTTTGCCACTTTCATCCTTAGTTAGCTTGGTGGTGGTACTAATCGGAGTTTTGCTTGGTTTAGCTCCATCCATCCCAAACTTCTTAAGGATGTCTCTAGTATACTTTGTTTGGTTGATGAAGATCCCATCCTTGCATTGCTTGATTTAAAGTCCAAGGAAGAATTTGAGCTCACCTATCATGCTCATCTGAAATTCACCTTGCATTATCTTAGCAAAATCCTCACATATGCAATGGTTAGTAGCACCAAATATAATATCATCAATATATATTTGCACAATTAACAAATCACTTTTAAATTTCTTGATAAAAAGAGTAATATATACTTTTCCTTTTGAAAATCCTTTTTCTAAAAGAAAGCTACTCAATCTTTCATACCAAACTCTAGGAGCTTTGTTTCAAACCATGCAATGCTTATAAACATGATTTGGAAATTCATGATTTTCAAAACCAGGAGGTTGTTCAACATATACCTCCTCTTGAATGTATCCATTCAAGAATTCACTTTTGACATCCATTTGATACAATTTAAAATCCATGTAAGAAGCGAAAGTAAGTAACATCCTAATGGCCTCTAACCTTGTAATGGGGGCAAAAATTTTGTCATAATCAATTCCTTCTTCTTGATTATAACCTTTGGCCACTAATTTTACTTTGTTCCTAGTAATGACACATTTCTTATCCATTTTATTCCTATATACCCATTTGGTGCCAATAATAGGATAATTTTTAGGCCTTGGAACTAAGTTCCAAACCTTATTTCTCTGAAATTGATTAAGTTCTTCTTACATAGAAAGCACCCAAAACTCATCTTCTAAAGCCTTATTTATAGACTTTGGCTCAATTTGAGAAATAAAAGCAAGATTTATTAAGGGTCTAAGAGAAGAACGAGTTGTTACCCCTTTTGATGTGTCTCCTAAAATTAAGTCTTTTAGATGATCCTTCTTGAATCTCCATTCCTTTGGAAGGTCATCTTCGGGTGGTTCTTCATGAGTCTCCTCTTTAGTAGGTTCTTCTTCTTGCTCCTTGCCTATTAATGGCTCCTCTTCTTCTTCATTTTCTTTCTTATTTGTTTCACCTATAAAATCATCACAACCAATCTTCTTTCTCAGATCAAGTGAGTTAGATTCATCAAATATAATATGCATGGATTCTTTAACAACTACTGTTCTTTTGTTAAACACTCTATATGCTTTGCTATGGGTGGAATAGCCTAAGAAAATTCTTTCATCAGCTTTGGAATCAAATTTCCCAAGATTATCCTTGGTGTTAAATATAAAGCATTTACAACCAAATACTCTAAGATATAAAATTCTTGGTTTTCTTCCATGCCATAGCTCATATGAAGATTTATTCAAAATAGGTCTTTTAAATATTCTATTTGAAATATAGCATGTGGTATTAATGGCTTCTGCCTAAAAATACAATGGCAATTTGTATTCTTGGAGCATTGTTCTAGCCATTTCAACCAATGTTCTATTCTTCCTCTCAACTACCCCATTTTGTTGAGGTATTCTAGGTGAAGAATAATTGTGAGAAATATCATTTTCAATGCAATAAGAATTAAATAATTCAATTTCAAATTCAGTTCTATGATCACTCCTAATGCTAGTTATGAAAAAGCCTTTTTTATTTTGTACTCTTTTTGTAAAGTTTTTGAAAGCATCAAATGCATTATTCTTATGAGCTAGAAAGTATACCCAAGTGTATCTAGAGTAGTCATCAACAAGTACACATGCATAATGCATTCCACCCAAGCTAGCAACTCTAGTTGGTCCAAACAAATCCATGTGAATTAATTCTAATGGCCTAGAGGTTGAAACTCTATTTTTGAGTTTAAATGATGACTTGGCTTGTTTTCCTATTTGACAAGCATTACATATCTTGTCCTTATTAAACTTGAGTTTGGGTAACCCATTCACAAGTTCTTTCCTACCAAGCTCATCAATTATATCAAAACTAGCATGTCCTAATCTTCTACGCCATATCTATGTGTTATAGGAAATAGATAACAAAAATTTATGTTTAACATTGCAAATTTCATTCAAATTAATCACATATATGTTTTAAACTCTTTCACCCTTAAAAATTATTTTGTCATCACTAATGTTACTAACAAAACAATTTTTAGAGTAAAAGGTTACTTTATTTCCCATGTCACACAATTGACTAATACTAAGAAAATTATGCTTTAAGCCATCAACAAGTAGTACCTTATGTATAGAGAGAGTTTTAGGATTACCTACTTGACCAATTCCAACAATTGTCCCTTTTGCATTATCTCCAAATGTGACATTGCCACCATCCTTAGACTCAAGGGAAATGAATTGATCTTTGTCTCCCGTCATGTGCCTTGAACATTCATTATCTAAGTACCATTGGCTCTTGCCTTTGGTGGATTTCAAGCACACCTACATGACAATAATTCAAGCATTCTTTTGTACCCAATCCTTATGAGGTCTAGGCTGATTAGCATCACCAAAATCCATAGGCAACAAATTCATATGCAATTTCCTATAGTAACATACATTACTAGTATGTCCTAAAGTCATGCAATAGAAACATCTAACATTTGCAAATCTATTTGGCCTATGCATATAAGTTACATTATTTTTATTATGCAAGTTGATTCTATAGTTTCTATATGGCATATTAGTGTGTGATGTGTGTATCATCTTTCTAGGTGCATAAGTTCTTTCATTCTTATGTCTAGCACACTCACAAACATACTATTTTTGGTGCCTAAAATTAGGCCTAAGTGTGTACCTCTTTGTGTACATATTAGCATGCCTATGTTGAGGTCTCTTGGCTTGAGCATTAGACCTTTGAGTCACATTAGAATTCATATTGGAAAATTTCTTCTTAGGCATGTAAAACTCTTTAGCAAGTGTGGGTGGAGTCTTAGTGCCACTTGTGGATGCATGTCTAGTGTTCATCTTAGCTTTAACAAATATTAGACTAGATGATGATAAGTGGGTATTCTTTGCATAGCCTAGTCCATTAGTATCCTATGTAATTTTTAAGAAACAAGAATGTTATCCAAAGTTTCTTTTCCTTTTTAAAATTTAGAAATTGAGCTTTCTAAATCAAAAATTTCTTTTAAAAATTTTGCATTTTATAATTTACATTTATCAAGCTTATCTTGAATAGAAGCATAATTTTTTAACTCATTTTCAAGCTTTTAATTTGAAGACATGGCTTTAGAAAATCTATCTTTTAAAGCTTCAAATTCTTTAGAAATTTTTGAAAATTGTTGTTTATAAAATTTCTTTTTAGAAAATAATTTCCTGCACTTAATCATCAATTTATGCACAATAGAATCCTCCTCATCATTATCAATATCGTCATAATCATCATCATTATTTAAACTATCATATTTAAAAGAATTAGTAGTGGATGGTACCTCTGTTTATCCAAAAGCCATGAGACAAAGGTTTGCAACTTATTAGTTGTCTTCCTCCTTTTTTGATTTGGATGAATAATCCTAAGTTGCTTTGAATGCCTTCTTCTTCTCCTTGGCTCCTTTGCTCTTGAACTTTAGCTTTGGGCATTCACTTCTAATATGCCCGGGTCTCTTGCATTCATAGTAAGTCACTTATTTATGCTTCTTCATGTCGCTCTTTATAGAGTCCCTTTGTCTTGAGAAATTCTTCTTTCTTAAAAATTTCTTGAACCCCCTAGTGAATATTGCAAATTCATCATCCTCTTTACTATCCTTCTTTTCTTCCTTTTCTTCTTTCTCTCCTTCCCTTTGCTTACTGGTAAGCTTATGAGTGAGTAATTTACTAATAATTATATCAGTTGAGAGCTTAGAGAGATTGTAAGCTTCTTCAATGGATGTCACTCTTGACTCCCAATCCTTCTTGGGTAGCACCCTCAATATTTTTGTATTGACTTCTTCTTTGGAGTAATGCTTCCCAAGCTTTCTCAATGTGGTGAGAAGAGAATTTAGCATATTTTTCATTTCTATTATAGTTTTTTGTGGCTTCATCTTGAACAACTCATATTCATACACATGGAGTTGTACCTTCTTGCTCCTTACTCGCACATTTCCTTCATAGTGGTTCTCCAAGGTCTCCCATATTTCTTTTGCAGAAATACAATATTGGACCTTTCCACTTTCCTCTCTAGATATAGAGGCAAGTAGAAGGGTCATGGCCTTCTTGTTCTTGTAATTCTCCTCATTTTGTTGAGTGCTCCATTTGCCTCTATCAAGTAAGACCTGCACATTGTCCACATTTTCGATTAGGGGACTCCAACCTTAAGGAACAACTTCCCATAATCTAATAGGATCACTATCAAGATACAATTCCATTTTAAACTTCCAATGAGCATAGTCATTGCCATCAAAGAAAGGTTTAAGTGATTGAAAAGAAAGAAATTTACTCCCCATGATCTTTAATTCTAGCAATTAAGTTCCTAGAATTTAAGCTCTAATGCCAATTGAAAACACCCTAGAGGGGGGTTGAATAGGGTGATAATAATTTTTAAGAATTGAAAGGGAACATAGGTGAAAAACAAAAATTAGATTTGTAGCAGAAACCAAAAATATACCAAAAATAAACACAAAGTATATAAAATTTTAAACCACAACATAAGTGATTTAAGGAGTTTGAATTATCAATAATCCTACGTCTCCACCCAACTTATCCCCAAGTTAGAATTTTCAATACCCACACCAATCTTATTTCTAGATAGTGTTACAACAAGATGAGTTTTGTGGCTCAACTCAAACCAAACAACAAGAGTATTTTTCTTGGCTCAACACTAAACCAAATCACAAGAGTTTTCAAGGCTTACTCCAAAACCTTTACAATCAATGTGTTTTTGATATGGTTCAACATAAAACCAATAAGAGATAGTACCTCATTACCCAAATCTTCAATCCCTAAAGAAATAGTAGAAGAAGAAGTACCTATCTCTACACACAAACCTAAATCTCTCAATAAGAATAAAAATGATTATATAAAGAATTAAATGAGCACAAATGATGTTGTAGATTTAGAGAGAATGAAAATTAGCAAGTTCTAACATGTTTTTGACATCTATATTTATAGAGGAAGCCAAAAACTAGCTGTTAGAGATGGTAGAAATTATGCCCAATATTTCCCCTTAATTTGTGCTTCAAAATATGCCTTTTTCATCTGTCAGGGGTGTCCTCACGAGCTGGGAAGGTTCCTCACGATCATGACCATAAAAAATATAACCGTTGGAGCAATTTTTGAATGACCAGTGGCTTCCTTATGGCTTCTCACGATTGTGAGAACCACTTGTGAGGAAGCCTGCCTTAAGTTTAATTTTTGAGCTTCTTCCAGATGCCTGCTCCTAAGTTGGCCAGGGCTGCTCATGATCGTGGGGAGCCTCCCTTGGGTTGTGAGCAAGCCTACCTTCTTTTCTTCAGCTCATTTCTTCATCCTTTCAAATGCCCGATGTTGCTCATAATCGTGACTAGGTTCCTCACAATCGTGACCCTAAAAAACACTTTAAAAACTTCAATTTTTGACTCCCAAACACATCCAAATACATTGGGAATCAATTAGAGTTGGATTGATTATGTTTTGAAGGCTTGGTTGAGCTTGAGTTCATAAGGCATATTAGCTTGTATACTTCATGCACATTGTCCATTATTATGAGCATTACCTAACTAATATACATACTTAAACAAACATATTAAATGATCTAAATTGTTTGTTAAAATTAAAACCAAGGTGAGTTAGATTGATGTTCATGCAAATGTCCAACAACATTCAATTTTTAGGCCATCCTTACCAAAAATTTATATAGAGTGACGTGAAAATGCAGTTGTATACCTATTGGAGCGCATTTTGACAAAGATAGAGGTTTGGTTTGGTTCAAATAAATCTAAAAATAAACTTAAAAAGAAGAAAAAAGGTGGCTATTAGATCCAAATGGGTATCCTAAGTCTTCAATCTAGCAGAGTTTGGGTGGATTTTCTGAAAAAAGTCTAAAAAAATAAAAAAGAGGTCTGAATTTATAGACAGGCCAAAATTCACTCATGGCCATAAGCCCATAAGCATGATAGGTATGCACCCTTATTGATGGGCACGTGCCCATACACTTTTTATCTATAGGTACAAGCCTTCTCATACTATTGGCTAGAATTTTCAGACTTTTCAAGGTTCCAAGGTCCTTTTGAGGGTCTTTGAACTTATACCAAACTTAACGTTTGGAACTTTATTAGTTTGGTAATGAGAAAGGGTTTGGTTTTAGGGCTTTGGATGGTTAAAGGATACCTTTGAAGCTCCAACCACAATTTTCATGCATTCTCTAGCGAATTCTTTTCATTATTGGACCGTTACAATAAAGAGCTAAAATTTAGGTGTCAACGGTTACTCCTTGCTTCACATGTGCTGATTAAGTATGCTTAGTAGAGACTTAGCTAATATCAGTGCATATGAGGCATACGAGACAAGATGCAAAAGGTTAGAATACTTACCAGCACTTATATGATATTGAGGTGTTGTTGTTATGAGTTGAATTATTAGTTATCGTGTAGCTACTGTGAGTGTCAGGCAAGTGCCGTTAAAGCTACTATAGGAATCAGGCGGGAACCGATGTAGCCACTGTAGGCATAAGGTGATGGGAGTTTTGATCTTGAGGTGTCGTATAGTTATTGTGAGAGTTAGGCGAATGTCGTTATAGTTGCTATGGGCTTTAGGTGGGAATTTTAATATTGGGGTGCCGTATAGCTGCTATGAGCATCGGGTGAGTGTCGTTGCAGCCACTATGGTTGTCAGGCAATGATCTTAAAATTGTGGTGTTGTATAGCTACTGTAAGCATCAAGCAAGTACTGTTGCAGCTACTGGCAGGTTGTTGTATAGTCGCTATAGGCATTAAGCTGTTGGTACTGTATAGTTGTTCAGGCTTTAAGCAAATGCCGTTATAGCCATTGTGGTTGTCAGGCGAGTGTTGTTATAGTCAGTGTGGGCATCAGGCGATGATTTTGATATTGTAGTGTCGTATAGTTGTTGTGACCATCAAACGAGTGCCATTATAGCTGCTGAGTGTCAGGTAGATTACTATATAGCCATTATAGACATCAAGTTATTAGTGTTGTATAGCAACTATTTGGGCTTTAAACTGTTGGCGCTGTATAGCCGCTGTTTGGGCTTGAAGCTATAAGTGTTGTATAACCACTATTTGGGCATCAATCTATTTATAAATGCATTATGCAATTTCGGTACTCATACAAAATGTATATGGCTTTAGGACTTATGCAAGTACGATAGTGATACATGCGAAGGCTCATGCATAAATGACCCTAAAATGACTAAAAATGAAATAGATGGATGGTAGTGATATACAATCAGGTAAATGACATGCAATTTTATGCAATTCAGGCACATGGAAATGCAAATAATTTAGTAATTCTTGCTTAATGTTGTCCTGACAGTGTTTTTTCGACTTGAATTACTTAATTTTCACCTTTGTACATATTTTTGAGATCTCCTATAAAGATTATTGAAGTTAGTTTTGTGCTAGTTTCATGTGGCAATTATTTAATGTGCATGAGTTATATTCCTTGAATTGGAAGGAAATTCATTTACCCATCATGAGTCATATGTCCTCAGCAGGTTTTGCCTACTCTGTTCTTTATTACTATTTCTTATTGCAATTCACAGATTCTAAGGTATAATTAGCTATGCTATACCGAGACTACAATATTTTACGAAGTAGAGAGCTAACTTCCTTATCTGGGGCTTGAGAAAAATTTATTAGGAAAAACTTATGAAGGATAAGGATAAGATGTTCAAATCTTGGATATCAATACAGTCTTTGGACGCGTTTTGTTCATTTAATGTATTTTGTTCTTTTCTGAGTATTCCTTTACATTTCTCGTGTTACTTAGCATGAATACCATGTAAAAGATTCTTTGGATACTCGTAATCTTTTATGAGCGTTGGAGTAGATTGGAGTAGTTTTAGCTATTAATTTCTTGCTTTTGTCCTCTTTTTAGTGTTTTCCCCACCTTTCCCGTACTTCTCAGCATGGATACTATCTAAGGGTTCGTTGCGGATACTCATACTCATTTGTTTGAGCATTGGAGTATACATACCACAAATATTAATTCGATATTCAAGATCTAAACCCTCTTATGCTTGCCATTCAAGGGTTTGTCCTTGCATGTTTTCCTATCGCCCAGACTTGAAGTGAGCATTAGATTGATTAGGATTTGAGAGTTCTTGGTATAGGATCGCAAAGTAGACCCTTAAATCTATGAGGCAGAAAAGAAAAGGGTTGTAAAGAATTAGAGTTCGCAATACACATTTTATACTTCTGAACTCACAGTGTCAATGGGTTTTGTCCAATCCATGAGTTTTATTATATCTGATGTAGGAAGAAAAGAAATATAGAAAGGTTTTGTTACTTCCCTGATGGAGGGAGCTTTGACCAGAGGCAAGCCTTTTTGCCAATGTGCCTATTTGCTTATTGTATAAAGTTTAAGATTCTCACATATGGGAATTGTCATTCTCGCTCAATTTCAATCAGGTGTCACACCCTTTCCTTGTTACACCCAATAAAAAAATTATTAAGTTAGCTTAGTGATATTAAAGTGAAAATACTTTTCAGAATGCGTTTATCTTTATAGTGTTCTTCCCTTTTAGTCGAAGGATCTACATTTGCTAGTTATGGGGTATTTGATGGAGCATTGAATCCTATATCTCCTTCATTATTCCATGCAAAGAAAGTTCTAGAGTTAATACTATAAAACAACATAGTGGCATTTTCAGAATGCATTTATTTTTAGCTCTATAGCATTCCTCCCTTTTATAGGCTTTGTTTTTCAACTCTCCGATCCACGTTCAGCATTGTGCTCAAACTTTGCAACTCTTCTGCCATTTCTTGTAAAGGAGATTTCAGAGTTTCTATGGTGATGACACAATGAGGATATTTTTTAAATTTATTTAGCTTTAGTTTAGTAGCACTCTTCCCTTTTTTAGGGGTGCTCGTGTCAAGTGTGTAACTGGATTCTACAACTCTTTGCCATTTTCTGCAAAGGAAATTTTGGAGTTAATATGGTGACATCGTAATAAAAATATCTTCAGAATGTATTTATCTTTAACTTTATGGAATTCTTCCCTTTCTTATAGTATATGGCATATGTTGCTTTAGCTCATATCTACTATGGTGCTGGGTCTTGTAATCCTTTAGGAGTTCCCTACAAAGAAAATTCCAAAGTTAATATGGTGATATGAAATGAGAATGTTTTTCAAAATGTGTTTACTTTCTAATTTGGTAGCATTCTTCCCTTTTGTAGGATTAAAGCACATGTTGCTTCAGTCTCTATCTCTTAATCTATCATCTTTTATGGCCCGGGTCTAATTCTTCAGGCATCACTATGTTACGGATGAAGCATGGCTCTTTATAGACTTAGCATGCGCATTTTACAACTCGTCTGGTGTGAAAATAGTGTTATTTTCGATGTTGGAGCATCGATAGGCACATGCCCATCACTATGGATGCGTGCCCATTGTTCATGGGTGTGTGCCTATAGGTGATAGGCATATACCCATAGCCTTTGAATGAGGTATAAAAAGCTCTTTTTTGTTTTTTTTTTCATTTTTCATCCTCATTTCATCTCACTAACTTGGACTTTTCTCTAAAATATCTTTATACCTTAGCCATGGTGGGACCATCTACTAGATACTCAATTTCCATGGAGGATATGCTCGGGGAGGCTACTGGGAACGTGCCTCTCGAGGGTGCTCGTGTAGTGTGCATTGACCAGTACAAGTTCAATGTGGGGATTAGAGGTTCACCTGGGGAGAGAGGATTCCTCTCTTTCCAAATCTAGCAAGCCACTCGTGGACCCTAGATTAGTATCTGATATGCTTTCTTATTTTTAATGCTTTAATTGTCTTCAAATTGCATGCTAGGATGTTTTATTATTCCTGTAAAATTTAGGAAAATAAATTAGGAGTAGGATCATTTAGAATTTCTATTTAGGCTATTATTAGAATGATTCAGAATTTATCATTATGTAAAGCCCTTAGGGTAGTTGATTTCTCATTAATTAGTTGACATCTTTTTAGGAAAGATAGATTTGGACTAAGTAAGCTTAACAAATTTGATCATACACATAAGAGAGTTAAATGCATTCACATATGAAGAGATTAACTATGAGTGTTCATGCATGAAAGATGAAATAATATTTGACTATACATGTTTATGCCATAGGGAATTAACTATATGATTATACATGGAAAATGGAATGAAAATTAAACTGCACAAACTTATGCATGAAAAATAAAAAATGAAACAAAAAGGCTTTTAGTAAGAGACTTCCCTCTTAATTATTTTTCTTCGATATCAAGTAGCATGTGCCTTACTTACACTCATTTGGTACATAGTCTACCATGATTTCTTTCCAAAATAGACTCTCTGCCTCGATGAGGGCTCGTATTAAGGGTTTAGGCTTGATAGCTTCAATAATTATCAGGGAGTTATTAAGATGGTTCGATATGCTTTTATGGCATTGTTGGAGATATGGTCTGACTGCACTCACGCCTTCCAATTCACATTCAGGGAGATGACTATCACCCCCTTAGACTTCGCCACCATTATGAGACTGTCACTCACTAGAGCTAGGGTTCCTGTCGAGGTCCTTGAGGATTCTCGAACGTTAGCTTGTGAGCTATTGGGGTTTGATGTTGCCTTCAAGAGGGGTAGCAACAGTCGAGTTTTTTACACATCCTTGGTAAGGGATTGCCTCATGCTCTTAGAGATCAGTTCATCTACATTGAAGAAGGTTGCCCGTTGCTTCACCTTCATGTTGCTTAGCGTGTTCATGTTCCTAAATGCAAGCAACACTGTAGAGGTAGGGATTTTGCCGCTGTTGAGAGATTTAGACACACTACCGCAAGACAACTTGGGATCTCTTGCTCTTGGGTACTTGTATCACGGCTTGGATAACAGTTGCCATAGGGGATTGGGGGCTCATGGACTTGCACTAGTTGTTGATGTAAGTTGTCCTTATCCTCATCATTGCTTCATTTTATTTTCCTTCCTTTATATCAAGCCCTTTTATGCTAACTGTTAGTATAGATGTGCCACAGGGCCATTATTATATGTAGACATTGTATATTTATCCCTATGGCAATAAAATATTCATTTGGATTAAAGTGTTTATTTATTTGAATAGTTACCATTAGTATAATGTCAGATAAGTTTATTATCAAGAGTTGATAATATGAGTGATAAACATATTTAGTACATGTACTATAAATATTCATAGTCGTTGGATTAATATATGGTAGTATTAATCCCTAAACTATCACCTCTATCTATTTTCCTTAATCGGTATGCAATATCGATAGTAGGAGGTAGTGAGTCTCATATTACTTGATATAAGATATCATAATAGATAAGTGGATACTCATGTGATGAGTGGATCGAATTGTGATGTAAGATTTGTGATTGCATGGATATTCACTTAAGTCAACAATCACAATCTAGGACATAATGGTACATATGGTCCTTTGACCTGAGTCGACACGGTCATCCACATATAGTTAGTTAGAGTTTGTTACCGCTTATATACCCATGCTAGCCACATGTGGTTATATGGTGTGTGGTGGCTCTAGTTGGTTTTATGTAGGGATGAGTGATCGACCAAGATGGAATTCATTACCTGGAGTGAACCGGGATAAAATCCTATGCTATCTAAGTTATTCTTGATGAGTAAGTACTTGGCCAGGTCAAACTTGACTTACCCAAAAAGATTTTCGGTGCTAGAAAGATTTTCTAGTAGAAGTCATGTTTTATCGATAATTGAACTTATGATGAGGTCATATGATTGAGGCAATTCGAGTTTGACTAAACCGTGACTCTAGCCAATATCGGGATCTTATAATGAAGGGACATTTAGTGCATGGTAATTATGTTCTATGGTTCTTATGGATCTATATAAAGCATTCATTTCTATTTAGGTAGTCGTGACATCTATGTTAGGGGTCCCTCACGACTTATGGGAACTAAATGTGATTAATTGGGATTTTCACATTTAGTATGGAAAGGTGTTTCCATGATAATAAGTGTTAATATTATTTCCCATTTCCATTTAGACTTGAACCTAGTAAGTCACAAATATAAAGGTTGCACTTGTGAAGATCAATATTAATTTGATTATTGAATAAAGAGTTTAATTAATTAATCAAATTAATTGAATTAGATTTATGCGTATGCGGGGATCTAGCATATCCCGAAATCTAAATTCAAAGATTTGGACTTAATAGTAATTAAATAAATATTAATTTAGACTTGATTTAATATGTGATATTAAGTTCAAAGACTAGATTAATATTTACATCCAAATGCATTCATATATGGGCCATGAGATGGACCATATATATTGATTAAGATGGGCCATGAGGTGGACCATGAATATTCATTAAAATGGACTTGAAATGGACTTAAGATGGGGCTTTATTTAATGAGTTTAAATAAGCCCATAGGTTGTCTAGTTTGGTATGGAGTGGGCCTTCTCTAAGTTAAGGGAAGCCCATATGTCCATAACCTTAGCCCAACTTATTAAAGTTTAGAGAGGTCAAAGGCTAAGGTTATCCATGTAACCAAATACCACCTACTCACTTATAAAGCCAAGCCATGCATATAGATAGAGTATGAGATACTCAATTTATGAAATGCATGTAGCTTGAGTGTGAGACACTCAAACTATAGCATTGCATGTGACTTGAGTGTGAGACACTCAAGTTGTTATTATTATTATAATATTAGTTTTGTTTAAGTTAGTGGAGAGTGTAGAGACAACACTCTAACTCTTAATGCATGTGACTTGAGTGTGAGACACTCAAGTCATAACTATTATCATATTATTTTTTATGTTGATAGTTAGTGGAGTTTATAGAGAAAATCAAGACACAACTCCATTTTTGCACATTAGAGAGCATTTTGATATTCTAAAAAAAAGAGAAAAGGATTGAGAGAGTCTTCTTCCTTCTTCTTCTTCAAGTGTGTAGAATTTAAACATACACAATTGTTATGTGCTTTCTACTAAGAACTATTGGTGTATAAGAGTTGTAGTACTTCTCGTCCATCATCCATTGGAGGTTATTTTCTAGTTCCATACATTCAAACTTGGAGTGTCTCTAACAAGCTCTTGGATCAAAGAAGAGAGGCTTATGGGTAGAGCTACACCATCCTTGAAGTTCATCATAGTGCAACTTGTGTGTTTCAAGCTAGAGGCTTCATATTTGGGGAGTTAGAGCTTGTAGATCAACATCAACCAAAGCTTATCAAGCGTGCTACTAACTTAGAGTTTTGTAAGTGTTACCAAACTCTTAGTTGATAGGTCTTTTATTTTTGATAACGTGACTTGGTTGTTTGTTGTATGAATATTGTCCTTGATGCATATTTAGCTATATAAGAGTACATATGATGTGATCTATGGGCATGGAAGTATTTTGCGTTTGATGCAAGTGTTGTATGCAATCAAATTTTTTAAATTCCGCATTTTGATTGTTACACTATCACACTTCACTTTCTCTAAGTGTAGAGAAGCCCATGTGCCTACAACCTTAGCCCAACACATTAAGGGTTAATATGGTCAAAGGCTAAGGTCATCCATGTAACCAAACACCACCCACTCACTTGTAAAGCCAAGCCATGCATATAGATTGAGTATGAGATACTCAATCTATCAAATGTATGTAGCTTGAGTGTGAGACACTCAAGCTATAGCAATGCATGTGACTTGAGTGTGAGACACTCAAGTTTTTATTATTATTATAATATTAGTTTTGGTTAAGTTAGTGGAGAGTGTAGAGACAACACTTTAACTCCTACTGAAGGGAATGGATGTTCAAAGCAACCAAATATACAGAATTTTAAAATTTTAGAAGCATGCAAGACTTGCACCAAGTTTGAATCCATTCAATACCCCAAGAACCAAATCACATGCATTTACACAACTAATAATGCTTTATGGATAATAATTTAACAATAAATAAAGTAGTCATGTAATCAAATTACAAGTCCTATATACTAAGAGTTGAGTAACACTTACAAAACTCCCAAGTGTGTAAAACGCTTGACAAGCTTTAATTGTTGCGATCCACTAGCTCTGAGCTTCCCAAGTGTGAAGCCTCTAGCTCGAGACACACGAATTACAGCAACGATGATTTTCAAGATAGATGAAGCTCTCCCACAAGCCTCTCTTTGAATAACCCAAGAGCTTGTAAAACTACTTCAATCTTGAAAGTATGGAACTTAAAGCAACCTCCCAAGGATGATGGATTTTCACTTGTACAACACTTGTACAAATATGGTTTTTGTTGAGAGATCACAACTCTTGTGATATGTATATATTCTCTACAATTTAAAAGAAGAAAAAGAATACACTCTTAATTTTTTCTTTCTTATGTAAGAATATTAAAAATTCTCTCATAAATGTCTTAGCCAAAAACTCTATCAAGAAGTTGTCTCTACAACTCTTCTTCCTTTTATAAGCCTTGATGTCTTCTCCCACAAGCTTGCAACTATTGTAAGATTGGCTTCCAAGTTTGTAGCATGGACAAGAGTAGGCACCAAGTTTGCTACATATAGAATATTGGCCACCAATGTTGCTACTATAGCAAGATTGGCCACCAAGCTTGCTACATGTAGAAGATTGGACACCAAGTTTGCTACTATACCAAGATTGGCCACCAAGCTTCTATTGGCTTTGTTTGGTTGCATGGATTTCCTTATCCTTATTCCATTAACACTTAGTGGGCTTGGGCCAAGGCTTAGGATATGGGCTTCTCTACACTTAGAGATGGCCCAACCCAATCCAAACAATTAATGGGCTAGATTAAACTATTTAATCAATACCCAATCTATATAATTAATAAGTTGGCTAGTTTAAACTCTTTAAACAAAGCCCAATACTTATGGTCCATCTCATGGGCCATATCCATCATCCATAATTTTTCATGGTCCATCTCATGGCCCATGTCCATATATATATATATATAAATTTGGAAGGCTAATTATTAATTTAATCTTTAATTTAATATCTCATATTAAATTAAGCCTAAATTAATATTTGCTTAAAATATAATAAAGTTCCAATATTTGAATTTGGATTTTGGGATATGCTAGATCCCCGTACATGCGCAAATCCAATTCAATTAATTTAATTAATTAATTAATAAACAAATTAATATTAATCATCACAAGTGCAAACCTTATGTGTGTGACTTACTAGGTTCAAGTCTAAATGGAAATGGGAAATGATATTAACGCTTAATATCATGAAAACACCTTTCCATACTGAATGTGAAAATCCCAATGTGATACATTCAGTTCCCATAAGTCGTGAGTGACCCCCAGCATAGATATCATGACTACCCAATTAGAGATGAATACTATATGTAGATTCGCAAGAACCAATGAACATAATTACCGTGCACTAAATGTCCCTTCATTACAAGATCCCGATATTGGCTAGAGTCAAGGTTTAGTCAAACTCTAATTGCCTTAATCATATGACCTCATCTTAAGTTCAATTCTTGATAAAACACGACTACTACTAGAAACTCTTTTCTAGCACCGAAACTCTTTTCGGGTAAGTCGAGTTTGACCTGACCAGGTACTTATTCATCAAGAATAACTTAGATAGCATACGATCTTATCCCGGTTCATTGCAAGTAATAAATTCCATCTTGGCCGATCACTCATCCCTACATATAACCAACTAGAGCCACCACACGCCATATACCCATACATGACTAGCACAGGTATATAAGCGGTAACAAACTCTAACCAACCATATGTGGATGACCGTGTTGCTTCAGGTCAAAGGACCATATGCACAATTATGTCTAAGATTGTGATTGTTGACTAAAGTGAATTCCCAAGCAATCACAAATCTTATGTCACTGTTCGATCTACTCATCACATGAGTATCCACATATCTATTCTGATATCTCACATCAAGTACCATGAGACTCACTACCTCCCACTATCAGTATCACATACCGATCAAGGAAAATAGATAGAGGTGATAGTCTAGGGATTAATACGACCTTTATATTAATCCATTAACTATGAACATTTATAGTATTTGTACTAAATGAGTTTGTCCCTTATATTATCAACTCTTGATAATACACTCATTTAACATAATACTAAAGGTAAATATTCAAATAAACAAACACTTTATCTAAAAGAACAAGGGATTAATATACAATGTTTACATACAAAATGGCCCTAGGGCACATCTATACTAACAATCTCCCATTTGCACTAGTGCCATTCGCTACAATATCTAAGACCCATCTTCTCAAGATGGTGGTCTAACTGTAGCTGGGTAAATGCCTTAGTGAGTGGATCAGCCACATTGTCGGCTGAAGCTACCTTTTGCACGAGCACGTCACCCTTTCCAAAAAGTTCCCTGATCACATGGAAGCGCCTTTCGATGTGTTTGGATTTCTGGTGAGACCTCAGTTCCTTTGCCAAAGCAATGGCTCCATTGTTGTCATAGAAGAGAGGAACTGCCGACTCAATGGAAGGAACAATACCTAGTTTAGAGATGAACTTCCGAATCCAAACAGCTTCCTTAGCAGCATCTGATGTGGCTACATACTCGGCTTCTATAATGGAATCAGCAGTGATACTCTGCTTGGAACTCTTCCAGCTCACTGCACCTCCATTACACATAAAAACAAACCCAGAGATAGACTTTCTATCATCCACATCTGACTGGAAGTCAGAATCTGTGAAACTCGTAAATTGTAAGTCACCTCCTCTATAAGTTAAAACTAAATCCTCAGTTCTTCTCAAGTACTTAAGGGTAGCCTTAACTGCCACCTAATGCTCTAAGCCTGGGTTGGATTGAAACCTGCTAGTCACACTAACAGTATAGTCAATGTCTGGCCTAGTACACAATATAGCATACATTAAGCTTCCTATAGCCGAAGCATAAGGAACCTTGGCCATCTCCGCCATTTCCTCATATGTTTTGGGAGACATCGTCTTGGAAAGGTGGATACCATGCCTAAACGGTAACAATCCTCTCTTGGAATCAAGCATGTTGAACCTCTTCAACACCTTTTCTGAGTAAAGACTTTGAGATAAACCTATTATTCTCTTTGATCTATCTCTATAGACTCGAATCCCGAGAATATAGGTAGCCTCTCCTAAGTCTTTCATCGAGAAGGTCTTAGACAACCATACTTTCACAGAAGTCAACATACTGATATCATTGCCAAT
>CATIWO010041300.1:0-20712 GCA_949673435.1 Macaranga tanarius
TAAAAATTTATGCCCAAGGACTATTCCTTCCTCCACCATAAAATGACATTTCTCCCAATTCAGCACTAAATTTATCTCTTTACACTGTGTAAGAACCTGCTCCAAATTCTTCAAACATCCTTCAAATGAGCTTCCATAGACTGAGAAGTCATCCATGGACACATCCATAATTTCTTCTACCAAATCTGAGAATATGGCCATCATGCATCTTTGAAAGGTTGCTGGAGCATTACACAATCCAAATGGCATCCTTCTATAAATAAATGTGCCATAGGGACATGTGAATGTAATTTTCTCTTAATCTTTTTGAGCAATTGCTATTTGATTGTAGCCCAAAATAACCATCTAAGAAATAGTAGAAAGCATGTCCCGCTATTCTCTCCAACATTTGATCAATAAACGGTAGTGGAAAGTGATCCTTTCTAGTAGATGAATTCAGTCTGTAGTCAATGCACACTCTCTATCCAGTCACTACTCTTGTAAAGATCTGCTTACCTTCTTTATTTTCCACCATAGTCATTCCTCCTTTCTTTGGGACACACTGGATAGGACTTACCCATGAACTGTCTGAGATCGAGTAAATAATTCCAACATCTAATAGCTTGACCACCTCTTTCTTTACCACTTCTTACATATTTGGATTTAACCTCCTTTGCCTTTCAATGGTTGGCTTGTATCCATCTTTCATTAAAATTTTATGCATGCAATAAGATGGACTTATCCCTCTTATATCAGAAATTTGCCAACCAATTGCTTTTATTCTCCTCTTAAGCATCCTCACATGCAAGTCTTCTTGGTCTTGGGTGAGTTTAGAGGATACAATCACAGGTAAAGTTTAGTTTTCTCTGAGAAAAGTATACCTCAAATGTTGAGGTAAATGTTTCAAATCTATATTCGGTGGTTTTATACTTGATGGTATAGGTTCAATATTTAGTAATTTAATTTGGGAAAAATGGATTTAGTGTTTAAGGTAATCTTCATCTTG
Source organism: Macaranga tanarius (assembly GCA_949673435.1). NCBI lineage: Eukaryota > Viridiplantae > Streptophyta > Magnoliopsida > Malpighiales > Euphorbiaceae > Macaranga > Macaranga tanarius. The sequence goes on from CATIWO010041300.1 coordinate 986, forward strand.
GGGTGTTTGTACCTGCATACACTTCTCAATATACTCCAATTCATCACACTTCGCCAACCTCCTTCATTGGACTTTAATCACACATTCATCCAAAACATTAACTCTAAAGCACAAATCACTTTCAGAAAAATGTTTCATACCTTGATAGATATTGAACTTACAACTTTCCTCACCTACTCTTAGAGTTAGTGTTCCATCATAAACGTCAATGATTGCCTTGGCAGTGTAGAGAAAAGGCATACCAAGAATCAATGGAATGTCTTCATCTTTCTTATAGTCAAGAATGACAAAGTCCACTGGAAAAATAAATTTTCTAGCCCTTACTAGTACATCTTCCACTATTCCTTTACTATCCTATCTGCCAATTGTAGACAGATGTTTATTGGTCTTGCTTCTCCAAGTCCCAATTTCCTGTAAATAGACAAAAGCATAAGATTAATAGAAGCACCTGAGTCACATAAAGATTTTTCAAACGATAAATTTCCTACAGAACATAGAATAGTAAGACTCCCTGGTTGCTTCCTTTTTAAAGAAAATTTATTTGAGATGATGGCACTACACTCCTTTGTGAGTGTGACTATCTCAAACTCCTGTAACTTCTTCTTGTTGGAAATTAACTCCTTTAAGAACTTTGCATATTTTGGCAACTGAGCTAGACATTCCATAAAAGGCATGTTAATGTAGGGTGTCTTAAATCTTTCCAATAATTTTACAAATTGCTGATCATGCTCCTTTTTCTTTAACCTTTGCGGGTATGGTACCGGAGGTTCATAAGGTTGAATTGGTGGTAACTTTACTTTTTCTTTATTCTCCATCTTCACTTCTGGTTCTTTTGGTATCTCAACCCTTTCATCATCATGTTCTCTCTCTTCTCCATTCTTCTTTTCTTTATACTCTATTGTTGCTTTAGGGGTTTGGATCTCTGTACCACTTCTCAATGTGATAGCTTTTACTTGCTCCTTTGGATTCTTCTCCGTATTGCTCGGTAATACAATTTGATTCCGTGTTGACAATGAATTTTTTAGCTGCTCCATTTGCACTTCTAGATTGTGAATAGAAGAGGAATGATTTTAGATCATTTGCTTTATCCTCTTTTGAGCTTCATCTTGTTGACTCATATTTGATGATGTCACATCCATGAATTTCTCCATCTTACTTTCCATTGAACTTCTAGAGGATGACCCTTTGTCTTCTTGAAATTGAGGTTAAGGTTGTTGTGTATTCTGGCCTCAAAATCCTGCTGGTGCTTATGGTCTCCACTGGTTATTTCCTTGATTGCTCCAAGAGAGATTAAGATAATTCCTCCAACTAGGATTGTAAGTGCTACCATAAACTTGGTTTTGAGGTCTTTTGAAGTTGCCCACGTAATTGACACCCTCTGTAGTCATTCATTACATCATTTGACATTCTATGGTAGCATGACCTCCTTGACATAGTTCACATAAGGAAGATAGTGTAGATACTGCATTCAAATTTACTTTGTCCATCCTTTTTGTCAGACCATCAAGCTTTGCATTTAACATGGTGAAATTGTCTACTTCTATGGCTCTAGCTTTCTTTATAATGGTCCTCTCATTAGACCAAAGACTTTGTGTATTGGCTATTTCCTCAAGAGATCCAAGGCATCTTCTGGTGTCTTTGACATGATAGTACCTCCAGCTACTGCATCAATGTTGACTCTAACTGCATGATTGACTCCTTTGTAAAATGATTGCACCAAATCCCATGTAGGAATCAATTGAGGTGGACACTACTTCTGAAGGTCTTTGATTCTTTCCTAGCACTCGTAAAATATTTCATCATCTCTTTAAAAAAAGAGTTAATCTCATTTCTGATTCTCAACTCCTTTGCAAGTGGCAAGTATTTGTTGAAAAAGGTTGTGTAGAGCTTTTGCCAAGTATTGATGGAGTTGGGTGGCAAACTTGTAAACCATCTCTTTGCTCTATCCATAAGAGAAAATGGAAAGAGAATCAACCCGATTGCATTAGGCTGCACTCCATTCATCTTAAAGGTAGAACAATACTCTAAGAATCTAGATATGTCACCAAATGGATCCTCATGTGGTAGCCCATTAAATGGTGAATTTTGGATCATTGCCGGCTTAATTTGAAAGTTATTTGCTACTACTGCTGGCCTTACAATTGGTGTCTGATCACCTTGCACATTAGGACTCATAAAATCTTACATGGTTCTCTGACCATTCTAAGGATTTTGAAGAACTTGTTGCCTTAGTGGGTCATTCCTTACGTCATCTCCTAAGTCCATTTTGCTTGGTGATTGTCGTGATATGATTGTTTGTTTCTTTTTCTCATGAACTGTCTTCTCTAACTCCAAATCAATTGGTATCAACTTAAGTCCTTGCTTGCTTGCACTTCGTGTGATATACATCAACCAACACAATTTCCTGCAATACCACAATTAGAACTAAATTAAAAATAACATCTAAATCAAACAACATAATTTTCTTAACAATATCAATTTTTCCAATCCCCGGCAATGGCGCCAAAAACTTAATGTATACAAATCCGTAAGCATACAGAATCGTATTAAATAGTAAAGATATCGTCCCATAGGGATTGTAAATTGAATACTAAAATACTGATTATGTTCGTTTGTTTAGACACCAAAATAGAGTTTAGATTCTTTAAAAACTAAAATCAAAGCAAACTAAAATAAGATTCAAATTTAAACAAATATTAAAAGCTAGGGTTCTTGTTCTTAATTGGACCATTTCAAAGGATTGATTAACCAATTAGGTTTAACTATTTCTAATTAATTTTGAAGGGATCTTAGAAACTATAGATTTTCCTCTCAGATAAACCTATAATTAATTAGAGATCAATTAACACTAAGTTTACTGGGTCTCACCAACCTAATGCCTTTTAATTCTAATTTTAAATCACAACCTTTAATCAATAGTAATCCACTTAATTGTCTCTTAACTAATTAAGCAACTAATAGGTCATTGTCTAATCCTATAGAACCTATCTCTCGATTAAGCTTATAGTGTTAATTCAATTTTAGGTTGATCAGTCCTAAAATGATATTAAGTACAACAATAACTAATGAATTAGATCTAGCAACCTAATATAATCACAATAAGCATATGGTCAATTTAGAATAAGAACCCTAAAAAGGATCTAGCTACTCATGTTAAAGAGAAAAGAAAACAAAGAAAAAATGAAAACCAATATAAACCTTATAACAATTAATTAAAAAAGTGATACAAGAAAAATCCCTTTTAAATGATGTGAGGAAGCCTTGCTCTTCTAACTTCAAGCCAAGTATCACCTCTGCTATAAACTAAACTAATGAAAATATATTCTGAAATAGAAACTAAGATAAAATAAAAAACTAGAGTAGAATCCAAAAACAAGAACAACCTAAAATTTGGAACAACAATAAGAACTAGGAACAACACTTAAATGAAAATGAAATGGTCCTATTTATAGACCCAAAGACCTAGTGAGAAAGGTAATCTAACTAATTAAAAACTAAGAGATAAGTTCCTTTCTATCTAAGCTTCAGCTGAAAACTATCATCTCGTTGGCTGCTACATCAATCAGGCATGGGTGCGCAAGAAAATAGCTTGGCTGCGCAAGAAATACACTAATGTTACTCCTTTAGTCATGCACAGCTGTGCATGATTTTGGCACGACCGTGCCACCCTGTAACATGCCAAAATTAACTTTTAGGCACGGCCATGCACCAATTAAGTACGGCCATGCACAATCCCAACGTAGATAACTCCTTATCTTGAGTCCTTAGCCTATCCAAACTTCAAGGATTGATCCAATCTTCATCCCAATGCATCCTACAAAACAAAATTCAAAATAAATTATATAAAAACAACTAAATCTTAATAATTAAGACAAAATAACAAAACTAACTAAATTAACTAAAAAACTAACTAATAATGAAACTATTAAACCTAAGATGCAATAAAATATAGTACTTAAAATAAGTGTTTTTCACATTCATCACTCAACCATTCCATATTCTTACAAATGATATATACATATATATATATATATGTCATTCTTGCCACAGTCAATGGCGTACACCAACCAAACATAGTTAAACAACTATAGTTAAATGAGAATCGTTATATATAAGCATTATATTAATAATTACTTCCAAAAAAGCTTTCACTTCTTATCAAAGATAAGCACCTCCTATTAAGTAGGGTCTCCACTATCCCTTCTAACTCCTACACATAATTACATATCAAAATTAATAAGCAAACATTGCAATTCACCCTAAACTCCCGAGGTGCAACTAAATGCTCATAGTTCAATATAGCCTAAAGATGCACACACAGTCCAATGACCACCAAATTTCTGCTAAAGCTAGGGTTAAGAGTCTACTACCAATTCCAATTAGAATTACTCAATTCAGACAAGTATAGAATTAATTATGGATTTTAGAATCCATTCAGGAAAAATAGAGTCACAAGGGTGAGAAATAAAATGTCTAGCCCTATTAGACCCTTTTAGTAATAAATCCAAGCTCAAAATATAAAAGTTATTAAGAACTCTCTGATGTTTCTAGAGAATCTAACCATGCTTAAATCAGAGCACTGTAGCCATAGTTCTAACGAAAACAATGGGACTGAAAAAATAGAGAAATAGGACCCAAAATATGCAACCAAGAAAACTCAACTACAACCAATAAAAATACAAGTAAAACTTACTAATTAGGACTCCAATGGATATAAGACCTTCCAATGCTTCCCAAATCTATTGATTGCTAGCTAGAGTAAGATTATAATCCCTTCAAAAATCTATCAGGAACTCTCTTTTTCTTCTTCTCCAAAATCTCTACAATCTCTACTCCCACACACACACACACACATACACACATAAACCACCAATCAAAAACTACCAATCGGCCTCCGTAAAGTCTTCCTCCATTAAATGCATAATTATCACCAAAATAATAATAAATATCTAGATAATTACACACATATATCACCACATATCCTATTAACTCCTTAATAAAGGGAAATTCATTCAAAATAGCCCACAGCTTTCTATTTTGACAATCTACTCCAAACTTATCTTACAATTTAGTTCCTCTTTACAACTTATACATCTTCCTAAACTTAAATGAAGTCCACTATCTATTATGTATAAAATGCAATACATACGTCATGAATATATATGCTGGAGGGCGGGTGTTGCACCTCATATACAACTTAAGATGATTTCAGGCACATTAGGTTGATCACATGTAAATGAATAAGAAAAATATTTAGAACCAAATTAATATTGGAGCAGAATGAGATCAAACATCAAGCAGACAATAATCAATCATGCAATATTCACATAACAAATAAACCAATACTCAATAATTCAATATGAAAAATCAGTTAGCTAATTTATTATGGTATTAAAGGGCCACTACTCACTTATTCCAGATCTAAAAAGAAGAAAAAAAGAATGAAAATTAGAGTGAGAAAGCATTGAATAAGTAAACTAAATTTAGAAAAGAAATTGAAAATAAAGAATAGAAGCATAACTATTTTTAAATGCCGTCAATTCATCTATATTTTCTTCAATTGACACTGGCTAATTATGCATTATAAGCTAATCCTAAGTGTAGATCAAGACCTACATAATTTTTAGAGTTAATGAACTTTTCAAAATATTAAGAACATAGCCATCAGTGCTAAAAGAAGACTCGGAAGCCACTATAAAAACATGAATAGCTAAAATATTGCTAACCTTGTGAGACAATATTGGAAACTTCTCAAAATTTATCTTCCACCACCTAAGGATATTGAAGTTGCCCTCATCTTCCATAATAAACTCACCTAGATAAATATCAAGTTCTGTTCTTTTGCTCCCACCCACTCTAGATTCTAGCTTATGCTTCTTGAATCTTTCTTTAATTAAAGACATTGTTTTGTCAGGAATATGCATTTCAGTCTCAGGAACTGGCTAGCTAGACTGGCTACCATGACACTCAGAAGTAGAAGAAGAGCCATACAAACTCACATAGTTATAAAAATATGGGATATATCAGACTTCATGTTGGTAAATAATATGCTTTTCAACATTTTACCATACATTTGATTCACAGAGAACTCTACAAATTCAAATTTATATCAATGATCTAGAATAGTTAGAAAAATAAATCACAAAGTTCATTTTCTAAGGATCCCCCAAAACTTGTCAAATTTAGACTTCATGTTCATACCTATGTTTATAACAGATATATCAGAAGAAGACTACATCTCACTCAAAATACAACTCAAAACAGAATTTTTTGAAAAAATGCATTTGCAATGACATACTGCAGAATGATAAATTCTCAGTGTAATATCATAAAAGATCTTAAGCATATCAACCATTTGACTTACACACTGCCAGTCAATGAAGTTAGGAATATCATCACCCAAGTTTGCTTTAAAAGAAGTTTCAGTCTCCTCATACTTTTTGAAAGTTTTTTCATACAAATAAATAGTTTTCAATATAATGTAAGTGGAATTCTACCTAGTAATCACATCAAATGATAATGAAGACTTAATCTCAATGCCAAGCAAATAAAACATTTACCTAAACTTTCTCAATTTAGTATGAGAATTCCTCATGTATCTAATAACCTCCCTAACCTTTCTAAAACTAACACTAGCTTTTTTCAAACTATCATTGACAATTAAATTTAATATATGTGCAATGCATCTCAGATGCAAAAATTTCAATCTAATAGAAGATGCATCCCAACTTAATAGTTTTTTTTTTTCAAAAAGCCAACAGTTGTGTTATTGGATGATGCATTATTAACTGTAATTAAAAAATATTTTTGATACCCTAATTCTCTAAGCCCTTTACAATATATTCACCCTTATGAGATGTAACAGGTACAAATAAAATGATCTTTTTTTTCACAAATTTCTCCCATCATCAACAAAATGGGCAGTCACTCACATATAATTAATTATTTGGATGGATGTCTAAGAATTAGCTGTAATACTAATTTTTTGACTGTGTGATTTAAAAAAAAAGTTTTTAGCTTCAATTTCTCAGAAATGAATAATTTATAATAGTCTCTATTTACAGTCCACCTAGAAGATATCTTAAAGTGAGGACATGTAGTATATATAAACTTTTTAAAACCATTCCATTCAATAAACTTCAATGGCAATTAATTAACAATAATCATTTATTCAAATATATTTTTGGCTGACTCTTAATAACAACTTGTGTGTTATCTTGTGCTTCTACCATATTAACATTAGGTTTTAGTGTTAAAACTGACTGCTTACTATTCTATGGTATTTTCATATAATGCAATACATGGTTTTTTAACGAAGAAGTGCCATATTTTTTTGAATGACAATTATAAATAGTGGCATAGTAATAACATTTACCCTTTGCCACAACACCTGTGTCATCCTTTATTCTCTCAAAATACGGCCAAACTACAGATTTAGGTTCAATATCCTTTCTTTTTTTTCAACAACCTGAGGCTGCGTTTACTAGACTAGTGCACTGGGGGCTTTCTCCTGATTGGCTTCAGTATTAGATACAAGGGCACCAATGGCATTATTACTAACACTGGTATTTTTTATCTATAATTCAAAATGAAACAAATATAGTAGCACAACAAAATATTAGAAGGTTATCAAAGAATGATAGAAAAACAACGGCAAAGAGCATTAAGCAATCAAAAACTGAAGTTATACCTTTAAATGCCTCTATTTTTGTCAAGCTGAATTTAAATATCAAAGATCACAGTAACATACAACAGGCTTAATAAGCTCCTATCTTTTTGAGTTATTAAGTTATAATTGAATAGCTTTAAGCTTCCACCTTTAGTTATAACTTAATGCTTTAAGACTTAAGCTTCCACTAAGTCCAACAATCAAAATTCAAAAACACACTAGAAGCTGAAAAGGACATACATATAAAGAACAGAACAAACACAAACTGTTATGTACTTATGTACATAAGACTGTTAACAAAAATAATATTTAATCATTAATCTATAAACTCATATTCCAAATTAGTGAAAAATACACAAATTTTTTTTATATATCTATAAAATTAGAGACTAAACTAAAAATATCCACAACAAAAAAAGCACGTATGAAAATTTTTTAAATAAGTTTTTTCATAGATCTATAAAATAAAAAATCAAATAGATGTTAAGAACAAACAAAATCGCATGAATTTTTAAAGTTATTTTTTCATAACTCAAAAATTATTTTTATATATGAGATCTATAAAATTATAAAATAGTAATGAGATCTATAAATATTAATTTATAGAATTTTAAAAAAATATACCTAAAAATATTTATTAAGCTAGACAGAGAATAAAAATAAAATTTTCATCATTGATGATAGATTTATAAAAATAGAGACTATATCAAACAAAATTAAAAAAAATTTCACACATGGTATTAAAAAATTACACATTTTCAAAAAAAAAAATTACCATAGAATATATATCCTCAATAGTTTCGGTATAAAAACTAACAAAGACACAAATCAAACGAAGGATCTGTTTTGTGTAAGTGTGTGTAAAAAAGAGACCAAAAAATTAAAGAAGACAGAAACTATAACAAGAGAAAAGATACCAAAATTTATTACTTAGAGAGAGCAGAGGAGAAACAAGTAAGAGAAGAGGGATTGGACAGGATAGGATTATGGTTGTGGTTAGAATTAGGGATTCTGAAGAGGAGATGAGAGTTAGAGAAGAAGAGGTGTGAGTGAGAGACAACATATGAGAATAGCAAAATGAGTAAAGGGTAGGGTTTTATCTATTTATAGTGCAAACCCTAAAACAAAATGACATCATTTATTATTATAAAATATCAGAAATTCAGTTGGTTCGGGTGGGTGATATTCTCCCCCAAACCGCCAACTGAAATTTGAAAAATTTGGATTATTGCACTTGAATCGAGGGCTTCTTCTATTCGGCAGTCGAACCAGTTCTATAACTCGGTTCAGTTCGATTCGAAAATTCGAACTCAATCGGTTACTGCACATTCTAAAAATAAAGTAAAATTAAAGTGAAAAAAAAAAGTACTTTAAAATTTCTCTTCTTCTTATTATTGTTGTTGTTGTTGTTGATATTATTATTATTTTCTATTTTCATTGACTTGTACTTGGAAATCTAGCAATTTATGAAATTGGGCCCTACTTCTTCTACCGTCTCCACCGAGCCAAAGAAAATAGTGACTAATAGGATCTATACCCTGTGAAGTTTTGAAATGTCTGCACAAAATCCAAGGAAACATCCTAGAAAATTTCCAAGAAATTGCAAGTAGTTGATGACTTTTAGCAACTAATTAAGTACTGATGCGAATGAACAAGCTTTGGCGTTTTTAGAGCGATTCGATGCGTAGCGTTACTTCTAAAGGGCATAACTTTTGCTGTGAATTGAATTATTTGGGCTATAATATATCAAATCGAAGCTGACTCAGAGCTCTATAAGTAATTTATTTAGCTAGTCTAGCAGAGGCCGTTTTGACCTTCAAAATCCATCGTTTAGGCCTCCGTTTTGGCCGTTGAATTTTATGTTCTTTTTTGTTTTTTTTTTATTTTTGGGCTTTTTGTTGGGCTTTTCTTTTATTTTTTTCATTAGGGTTTTTGTGAACATTATTTATAGGGATTTTTTGATATTGTTGGTAATTTTTGATGTTGAATGAATTAATTTTCTATTTTTCTTCCAAATTTCAAAATTTCTTGAATTTGTGAATTTGATGCCTAGTTTTCTGGAATTCTGTAGAATCAATAGGAATTAGAAGGTTGTCTTCCGGTATTCTTTGTGAATCAACGGGGGGTTAAATGCAATGGTGGTTACCCAACTTTATATTTATTACAATTTGGGTATTAAACTTCAATTTGTTTCTTTTTGGTGACCTAACTTTAATTTTGTTTCAAAAATAGTACTGCTAAAAATTTTCAATCCTCTAAATTTCTCTTCAAATCATTTTAATCCCTCAATCACTTTTTTTTTAATTTAGTCCAAAAGCTACAAAAAATTTAGAAGTTTACCTTCTCTTAGCCTATGTTACTCCTTAAAATGAGTCTAGTCTTATTAGGTGAAATCAAAATAATTTCCAAATTTGTTCTTATTTTTTAATAAATGTATAGAAAATATAGACTTATTTGTAAAAAAAATTTAATTCTGGATCAAAATAATAATTTTGAATTATTCAGGTGCTATAAAATTTTGTGAGTCACTATTATGAAACTAAATAAAAATATGATATCTAAAATGATACAAATTAAATTTTGGTGATCAAATTGAAATAAAGTTAAAGTTCGGTATACTCTCTCATGCATTTAACCCATCAACGGGATTCAATAGTTATCCAATTTAATTAGGGCTTCCGCTACATCAAGTACCCAGAAGCAGAAAGCTTTGAAGCAATTCCATTCACTATAAAGGTTGAATCCTGTATTATTATTCCATACAACTTATCTTTAATAGTCATTAAAAAGATCAATGAGTGCTGTTGCCGTTCACCTTCTTTTCCTAATTGTATATCCCTTCTTAGCAAATATTATCAGCCATGGCCTTTGCCAAGGAAGCTTCAATGCTAGTTGCATTGCAATTGAGAGAGAAGCCCTTTTGAAGCTGAAGCATGGCTTTAAAGATCCTTTGAACCAGCTTGCTTCTTGGGATGGTAATGTGGATTGTTGCAAATGGCCTAGAGTCATCTGTGATGATTTCACAGGTCACGTCCTTGAGCTACATCTTGAAAGCACTCCTGTTACAAGAAACGAGTATTTTGCCTCTGATACTAGCTGTTATAACTATGATGAATACTGGGAGAATTCAACTTTCGGAGGTAAGGTTAGTCACTCTTTGCTTAACTTGAAGCATTTGATTTACTTAGACCTCAGTAACAATAATTTTGTCGGAATCCAAATTCCAACATTTCTTGGCTCTGTGGCGAGTTTAAGATACCTTAACCTCTCTGGAGCAGGATTTTCAGGACTGGTTCCTTATCAACTTGGAAATCTCTCAAATTTGCAATATCTTGATCTCCATGGTGATTATTTTCACTTCAATTATGAGATGTATGGGGAGAGTCTACGTTGGCTTTCCGGTCTTCCATCACTAGAATTTCTTGACTTGAGTGAAGTGAATCTTAGTAGAGCCTATGATTGGTTAGAGGTGATGAACACACTCCCTTCTCTTGTAGAATTGCATTTGTCAGGTTGTCTACTTGGAAGGGTTCCTCCACTTTCAAGTGTTAACTTTTCATCACTTGCCATTCTTGACTTATCACAAAACAGCTTTTATAAATCTTTAGTGCCCAATTGGATTTTTGAACTCGGAACTTTGACTTCTCTTGATCTTTCAGCCTGTTCTTTTACTGGTGCAATCCCTGTATATCATCATCAAAACATGACATCTCTCAAGATCCTCAATCTTGGAGAAAATGAATTGCATGGTGAAATTCCATATGCTATTGGGAACTTAATTTCTCTCAATAGCCTTGATCTGTCACATAACGAACTTGAAGGAGGAATTCCATCAACTTTTAGAAATCTTTGCAATTTGAGGTCACTGTCTTTGTCAACAAACAAATTGAGCCAAGATATGAATGAGATCATTGAAATTTTATCATCAAAACGTGCTTCAAACAGACTTGAGTCTCTCTAGATTTGAGCTATTGTCATTTTGCAGGTCATTTAACCGATCTTGTAGGGCAATTTAAGAATCTGGTTCAGCTTAGCCTTTTGAATAATTTCATTTCCGGTCCAATTCCAGTGACAATAGGAGATTTGACTTCCTTGAGATTGCTGTTCCTTGGATCTAATAAATTGAATGGAAGCATCCCCACAAGTTTTGGAGGGCTTGATAGACTAGAGTGGGTAGACATTTCTGATAATTCATTCGAGGGTGAAGTGTCAGAAATTGACTTTATGAATCTCACAAATTTAAGGGTGTTTGATGCATCTAGGAATCACCACTTGATTTTGAAGGTTAATCCTTCTTGGGTTCCATCTTTCCAACATGTTAGAGAGATAAATATGGGATCCTGGCGCATTGGTCATCAATTTCCCAAATGGATTCGATCCCTGAAGTATTTAGAATATCTAGACATGTCCAACTCAAACATTTCTGGGACCTTGCCTATTTGGTTCCTTGGCTTTTCTTCTCAACTTGTTTACTTAAATCTCTCCCATAACCAGATGCATGGCAAGGTTCCATACTTATCCAATGGTGACTTTGATTACTCATCCATAGACTTAAATTCAAATCATTTCGAGGGTCCGTTGCCTAACATCTCTTCCACTCTCAATGGGCTTGATCTTTCAAATAATCTATTCTCTGGGTCAATATCCAACTTTCTATGTACCACATATGAGAATAGTATGGATGTTCTTATTCTTGGAGATAATCTTCTATCTGGGGAAATTCCAGATTGTTGGATGAATTGGACAATGATAAGCACTATAAAATTAAGCAACAACTATTTCAATGGTAATATTCCCCAGTCCATTGGATCATTAAGCATGGTTGAGTTTCTGAGTCTTCGCAACAATAACCTGTCTGGTAAAATACCATTTTCACTCAAAGGTTGTGAATGGTTAGATATTCTTGATTTGGGTGAAAACGAGTTGGGTGGAAGCATTCCGGCATGGATGGGGTATCATCTTCAACAGATGGCTATTCTAAATCTTCGAGGAAACAGATTCAGTGGTCATATACCTAAAGAACTTTGCCAGATGACGTATTTGCAAATCTTGGACCTTGCTGATAACAATCTCAATGGCACTATACCTCGATGCATCAGTAACTTGAGTGTCCTTACACAAGGAGATGCCATGCACCGGAGTCCGCTTCTCGTGCAATCTGTCCCTTCAATGACATTTTTACGGAGTTCCTCCGTTGTCAGAAAGGGAACAATGATGGAATATAGCAGCACTCTTGAATTTGTGATGAGTCTAGATCTGTCAAATAATAAATTGTCCGGAAATATTCCTGAAGAAATTACAAGCCTTGTACTGCTGCAATCTTTGAACCTGTCGCGTAATTTTTTGACAGGATCAATTCCCGATGGTATAGGTGCAATGTAAGCACTGGAGTCTCTTGATCTTTCTCAAAACCAACTCGTTGGTGAAATTCCCCAAAGCATATCAAATCTGACATTTCTGAGTAACTTGAACTTGTCCAACAATAAACTCTGGGGAAAAATTCCTTCAGGAACTCAAATACAAAGTATGAATTCATCTGGTTTCATAGGGAACAATCTTTGTGGCCCTCCACTCACCCAAGATTGCCATGTAGAAGATGCAAGAGATAAAATTGAGAAACAAAGTGCTGAACATGGCAATGGGCCTGAAGCAGTTTATTGGTTCTTGATGCGGGACGCGTTGATGAACAAGCATGCGCATTCATGGAAAATTATGAAAAAATCCAAAAAACACTAAAACACAATTTTGAAGGCCTAAACGATGGAATTTGGCCGAAAAATGCAGACCTCACATAGTGAGTTTTGATCCTTGGCCCGTTTCCAATGAAATTGGACTCTAAATTTACCAAAATCCGACATTCTAAAGTTGCCCGAAATTATAAAACTGCCACTACCGCAATTTTTCATAATTTTCCATGAATGCGCATGCTTGTTCATCAACGCGTCCCGCATCACGAATTAAGGAATGTATTATGGATTCATCCTTGCAGTAAAGTTGCATGTGAGGAATTTTGTGATGTCATTACATTCGACACCATATATCTTGTTAACTAGTATAAGATGCTATTTGCTACCATGGTCGGTGTGAACCAGTATAGGCAATCCATTCTATTAGGATGTGCTTTAGTTTCCCAAAAAGACGTCATTTCATTCAAATGGCTTTTCTCAATTTGGCTAGCTTCTATGGGCAATATACATCCAACAACCATCATTAAGGATCAATGTGAGAGCATAAAATGGGTTATCAGGGATCTGATGCCTAACATTGTGCACCGGTATTGCTTGTGGCATATATTATGTAACGTTCCTGAGAAATTCAAATATGCCAAGGAATTTGATAAAGCTTTATATGAATTTAAAAGTCTCATATATGACAGCCTGATGATCGGTATATTTGAGAGAAACTGGAGCAATTTCTTAACAAAATATAGAATGGAGAGGAATAAATGGTTAGTTAAGTTGTATTCTAAGAGGGAATGCTAGGCACCAGTTTACCTCAATAACTTACTTTAGGCTAGAATGGTGTCGACCTAGAGGAGTGAAAGTATGCATGCATACTTTAATGAATATATTCACTCTATGAGCATCCTAAAGTAGTTTGTGAAGCAATATAGGATTGCTTTAAGTGTTAAAATTCAGAAGGAGCTCGATGCCGACTATGACTACAAATGAAAGAAATTTTGATGTATTTCAAATTTTAAGTAAGAGAGGGTGTTCTAAAGAGCTTTCAGTAATAATTTATTTGTCAAGGTGCAAAAGGAAATGAATTAGATACAATGGTACTGCCACATTTTAAGGCCAAATGAATCACAACCAGTTGAGATAGGCATTGAAAGGCACAGAGTACTTGAAAGATCAATACTTAATGATTGGTATTTAAAAGAATTTGAGTACGCAGTTGAGTATAGGGAATAAGAAAATTACTTAAGCTATAATTATAAGAAGTATGAAAAAAGTAGGATTATGAGCTGCCACATCTTTGAAGTAATGTCATTGAAAAACATAGAAGATATAGACAAAAAGTATGTACCCTGGAGGTGGATAAAGGATGTATAATGGCCCCACTCCAGAATCTATTTTGCTGGATGTTATACAAACATGACAACTGAGTATAAGAGATATATGGAACTACATAATGCATTCAATAGTTGACTCGATTTGGCAATGCATTTTCAAAAAGGGGAGTTTTTGAAGCAAAGTTTAAAATCGACGAAGAATGAATTACTAAATTGGAATGGAATTGTAACTGAAGACACAAAAAGGGAAGGTGGTGTCAATGACATTAGAGGTGCTGGTGGTTAACCACTTCATTTTTTTATTATGATAAACACTCGTGGCGACCCATGACTCAATCGTTTTAAATTTATACATGAATTAAATGTCGGTGGATGGAGTAATGGTAAAGGTGGTCATAGAGGTCGATAAAATTGTGGTGGCTAAAATAATGGTAGAGGTGGTGGTTGAAGTGGAGGAGGAGGTGGGATAGGCATTAGTTCTTCTGTCAATGCAAATGCACAGGTCCAAATTAGTCAAGCTAGCAGAGGAGAAGATGAGGAAGGCATTAGTTCTCATGGCAATGCAAATGCACCAGTACAAATTAGTCAATATAATAGAGGAGATGGTGGGATAGGCATTAGTTCTTCTGCTAATGCAAATGCACATGTCCAAATTAGTTAAGATACTAGAGGAAAAGTAGGGCAAGCTGTTAGTTCTTATAGGAATACAAAAGCACCAGTTCAAATTAGTCAAGACAACAAAGGAGACAATGAGTTATGCCTTAGTTATAGCAATGAAAATGCACCGATTCTTAATAGTGAAGGTGGGCTAACAAAGTTACATGGCAATAATACAACAAGTGAATACCTTCAACATATATTTCAAGTGTATACATAATAACTTCATAACTTAAAACCTTAAAAGTGTTTTTATTTTGTATTTATCTTATAGTACTGATGATACGCCCAAATCCGACACATGGTAGGCCCGCACATAAGGTATTGTCCGCTTTGGCTTGGGGGACCCTACAGACTGCACGGTTTTATCCTTTAGGAAAAGGTGCCTCACAGGGGAGAAGGGAGACTTGAGCTTATAAAGACCCAAGCCCCTCGTCTCCTAACAGATGTGGGATTAGTGCATCATCAGAAGCCCCCCAAATGAGGGGCCTTGGGTAGAGGACACAACCTCGGACCCACAGAAGGCGCCAATGATGATACACCCAAATCCGGCACATGGTAGGCCCGCACGTGAGGTTTTGTCCACTTTAGCTTCGGGGACCCTACAGACCGCATGGTTTTATCCTTTAGGAAAAGGCGCCTCATGGGGGGGGGGAGGGGAGACTTGAGCTTATAAGACCTAAGCCCCTCATCTCCTAACCGATGTGGGATTGGTGCATCATCAAGTACTATATTATTCTTAATTTTTTTATTGGGACTATTTAGTATGAAGTTCGATGAATGAAAACCATGTTTTATTGACATTATTTATTTGCTAAAAATTTGCATAAAGATAAATCAGAAGCTTTTATGTCAAAACGTATATGAACATAAAAAAATTATACTTACTGTGGGTTTGTGAATAGTTAACAGTTTTGTTGTTGCTCATAGATATGGGCAATTAAAGTACATGTTTAGCACAAATAGTAAATGAATACGTAACAACTAAAACATATACAACATGAAAAGCCCTAGAGGGGGGAGGGGTGAATAGGGTTATAAAAAATTAATTGAAGAAATAAAAAATTAAATCAATAATTTTAATCCACAACACAAGAGATTTAAGGAGTTCGGATTATCAACAATCCTACGTCTCTACCTAACTTGTCGCCAAGTTAGGATTTTCAACACCAACACCAATCTTATTATTAGATTGTGTTACAACAAAATGAGTTTTAAAGCTCAACTCAAACTATATAAACAAGAGTGTTTTTCTTGGCTCAACACAAAACCAATAACAAAAGTTTTCAAGGCTTACTCCAAAACCTTCACAATCAATGTATTTTGATATGGCTCAACACAAACCAACAAGAGTAAGAACCTCACTACCCAATTCTTCAAACCCCAAAGAAAGAGTAGATGAAAATAGTTCCTAACTCTACACACAAACCCAACTCTCTCAACAAGAATAAAAATGATTATACAAAGAACTAAGTAAGCACAAATGATGTCATAGAATTGAAAAGAATGAATGCGTGTAACATCTAACATGTTTTTGACATCTCTATTTATAGAGAAAGACAAAAACTAGCTGTTAGAGATGGTAGAAATTATGCCCCACATGCTCCCTTAATTTGTGCTTCAAAAGATGACTTTTTTGTCTGTCAGGTGCTTCCTCACGAGCTGGAAGGCTTCCTCACGATCGTGAGCGTCAAAAACTAGCCATTATAGTGAATTTTTAGCATGTAGTGGCTTCCTCACGAGCCAGAGTGGCTTGTGACCTGGCTCGTGAGCATCCCTATCCATGATGCTCACTAGCGAGCTCCCGGTCATGACTTGGCTCGTGAGCAGTGCTGCCTCCTTACGAAACTTGACATAACTTGCACAATTGAGCTCCGATTGACCTCAAACTTGAGGGATAACTTCATAAGACTTTAAGGAACAATTTTAAGGACATTTTGAGTGATTTATAAAGCCTTAAATCACCCAAAAACGTGCTCCAACATTTGAGTTAATCCAACTCAATACACTTGACATAACTTGCATGTTTTGGCTCCGATGGATTTAAATTTGTTGTGCACTTCCATGGGGCTTCAAGGAACATTGTGAATGGCATCTTAAGTGTTTTAATGAAGCTTCAATTTAACCAAAGGTTGTTCCAATATTTGGAATGATATCTTGAGGATTTGTGCTTCAATCATTGATGTACATTATCATGGAAGCATGATCTTTTCCTAGCTTATAAACACACTTAAAATGAAAGTGTTAGATAATCAAAATTGTTTGTTAAAATCAAAACCAAGGTATAGATTGATGATCATGCAAATGTCCAACACTATCCACTTTTTCATTATGGAAAGCAAATACATTAGCTTTTCTAACCTTTGGTTTCCCAAAAAACCCATTTAAATCCAAAACCTCCTCTTCAGCAGCGGTTGGTACAATATTACTCAATTTCAACTACAAAAACAACAAATAACAATAATAAGCAATAAAAAATAACAAGAACCAATAAAACCTGAAAAAAATAAGAAAAAAAGCAATTACCTGAGAAAGAGATAAATTCATTATATTTGAATTCAGCTTTTTGAAATTCAACACATAAGAATCTCCCCAGTTCAACATACGAGGAATCAAACATCCATCATGAACAGTAAACATACCATCACAATAACCGTAGCATTCATAAAACCAAACTTGGAAAGCCAATAGAAAGCCAAAAATACGATAAAAATGATATTCCACTCCTCTAGGTAGCACAGATACGGAAAACGGAAAAATGGAAAACGGACACGGGGAAAAGACTTTTCTCGAAAATATAGAAAACGGGGACGTCAATTTATAAATATTAAAAATATAGGGGTCAATTTATAAATATTAAAAATATATGGGTAAATTTATAAATATAAAAAATATATGGGTAAATTTATAAATATAAAAATTTTAAAATTTAAATTATATAAATTATAAATTAAGTTCAATTTAAAAGTGTATTTTTCATGGTTAATTATATTTTTTATCATAAAAAAATTGTGAAATATATCCAAAAATATGATAACAACATTTATAAATACAAAAAAAAATTCTTTTACAACTCAAAATCAACAAATGTTCATTTTATCATATATTTATAAATAAAATAATAACACCCTTAATAATATATAATTTTTCAATAATCATAAATAAACAATTATCCATCTAAAATATTTTACACATAGATTTATAAAATATTACACATCAATTTATAAAATATTACATATTCTCATTGACATCTTCATTGAAAAATATTGTCTCTAATTCCGGTTCATCCAATGAGAGGTTAGCAAACTCAAGAAATCCGGCATCTAATTCCGGTTTATTTTTGGAAACGGCCCCGAAATTTTATCTTATTTGCAGAAATGGCCCCGAAACGTTTCCGACAAGTTTCCAAAACGTGTTGGTGTCCGAAACGAGACACGGCTCTTGATAGTGGTGTCCGTGCATCATAGCCACTCCTTTCTTTGCAACCTCAATCAACCTTCTCATTAAAGAATCCAAAGTAAAATTAAAAGCATCTATTCCCCAAGAATACTCATTATACAATCCAGCATCAACAACATCAAAATATTCTTTATCAACAAACTTATCCTTAGGACCAGAAAATAAAAAATTACTAACAAAGTAAAGAACAACTAACTTCAATGCATCCTCATCACAATCAAAATCTGCAGAAAGAAAACGATCTTCAATATCACTCCTATTCACTTTTGAAGAACCATTAAAAAACTTATCAACCAACTTATTCTTCAAAAATTTTCCAATCTTCTTTTTCTCAAAATCATCAACACATTTCAACCCCGTCACAACAGCAAATTCAGCAATAGAAAACCTTAAACGAAAACTAAAAATGGCAAACCAAATTTCATCAGATTTAGGTTGACATACTTCCTTTAGAAGCAAGTAGTGAAAAACTTGAGACTGCACTTTAACATTCTTCATGTCCAAAAAATAACTAAAATAACTTTTCTTAAACAATTCAATCTGCTTATCAGTCAACTTCTCTTTCAAATGTAAAAATACATTCTCATTCACATAACAAGAAACCCTACTCATAAAATGCTCACTTAGCTTAGTATAATACTCCCATTCCTGAAATAAATAATGACAATTACATTAAAAAATCAAAACAAGCAACAAAAAATAACAAAAAGAAACAACATTAAATACACAGAAATTAAAAAAAATAAAAAAGAGACCAGAAGAGACAAGAAGAAACAGAAAGAAACTCGAAGAAATAAAAAAGCAACAGAAGAAACAAAAAGAAACAAATAAGCAACAAAAAAAAATAAGAAGAAACAAATAAGCAACAAAGTAGAAATAAAAAAAAAATCCTACAAATCAAAACAACCAACAAAAAGAAACAAACCT
>CATIWO010041317.1:0-12451 GCA_949673435.1 Macaranga tanarius
TACTAAAAAGGAATTCATAACCCCTACTAGTCAAACTAGAAATAGAGATAATGTTTTTATAGGAATTAGGTACATATAATACACCCTCCAATAACAAAACATGATTATACAAATCAATTGAAGTGGACCCTATAGCTTTGGTCGCAACACTTGCTCCATTTCCTAGCTTTAAGGTCACTTTATTGGGCCTCAACCTTCTCTTATTTGTTAGATCCTCCAAGGATGCACAAATGTGAGAACTTGCACCGGTATCCAATACCCATGCATTAGATGAGCTCTTAGAACATTTAAAGGCTAATAAATTAAAGAAAGTCTTACTTTCTCCATCCCTTCCCTTTCCTTTTGTCTTGGGTTACTCAAGGAACTTAGGACAATTCCTTTACCAATGTCCTTCACCTTGGCAGTGGAAATACTTTCCCTTGCCTTGCTCTTCCCTCACGGCAGCCTTAGGCTTGACAATACTTGCCTTACCCTTATGTTTAGCTATTCCACCCGAGGGTTTGACAACACTTGTCTTGCCCTTATTTTTATCGCGTATGATGGTAGGTGGGTTTGTGGGTCTCATGTTATCAAATTCTACAAAAGGTAGCAAGATTGATTAATTGTATGTCATTATAATCACCATTAGATTTGGTCTTTAATCATAATGGGCTCCCACTAACTTGGTGAATCCTGCACTTCTAAGTAGGAAACGGAAATCCCTTATTGGATGGATTTCTAATGGGTAATGAAGTTCTTAATGGGCCACTACTATCCCTCAGGTGCACATTGCCGTTATTGGAATAATAGTTCTCATTAAGTGGACAACTCTTGTCCATCACATCTCATGTGAGGTTCCATTAATCCAGCTCCTAATGTTACGGGCCTCAGGTGCTCCTAATTGCTGTTATTGGACTTTGGCATTAGTTAGGTCCATACCATTGGTTCAGTGAAGTGTATGGATTTGAACACTATAAACCTCAGGTGCTCCTATTTGCTGTTATTGGCCCATAGTATATCCATACACCCACAACATCTCATGCTTAACAATAACACTACATAAATCTCTTAGCCCTTATGTACACCCCTATATATCCATAGCCAATGCACACAAGTCCAAAACCATGCAAGTTATTGCTCTAATGGAGAGCCTAGACCTAAATTTAGTTGGAAGATTTTTGGGTCATTATTAAGGTCTCACTTTGCATATTAGCCATTTTACAACATATATATCTCATACATACATTGTATGCCAACATTCACAACATATATATCTCATATATACATTACATGCCATCCATCAATATATATATCATATACATATATAGCATGCATCAACATACATATCTCATACATACATTGCATGGCATTCTACATCTATCTATATACATATCTCATACATATATAGCATGCCTTAACATACATATCACATATATACATTGAACATGCGAAATGGATGCACAAATAAGGAGTGATCATAGGCCTTTCCTAAGCCTATTATAACACTTAGAATAAATACATTTGGCCTAGCCCAAGAAAAGCCTTCATTCCATGAGCCTCCTTAGTCACCATCGCCATGGGCCTTGCCTCCAATTGAACTCTTCAATATTGATCTATAACTCTTATGATTTACATTCAATCCTTGGCATACCAAGGCAAATAATTTACATCCTAAAACTATATAATTAACATTTAATTACATAAATAATAATAATAAAATTAATTATTATTACAAACCATAAGATGTAAACTAAGTCTATGATCATTCCTTGCATGTATGACAAGCAAACATTTAATAAAATACAACTCTTGCATATTATCATATATTTGCAAAGTCAAATAAATAAGAAAAAAAATATTTTCGTGAACAGTACCGAGCATTTTTTTTAATTCTTAATGCATCTTTAGTCACAACTCTTGCAACTAATAACATGTTTAATCAAAATACTTGCAATAAACATAATCTTTATCATGTAAATCATGTGATATTTGGCTCTGATACCACTTGAAGGAAGTGCGGATCATGCAACAATCAAAAGTGCGGAATTTTAAAAATTTTTGATTGTATGCAACATTTGCATCACATATAAACCACATCCATGCCTATAGATCATATCACATGGAAAATACATAGCTAAACATGCATCTAGAACAATATAATACATCAACAAACAACCAAGCCATGCATTCGCAATACAAGACCTAGCAACTAAGGGTTTGGTAACACTTACAAAACTCCAAGTTGGTAGCACGCTTGATAAGCTTTGGTTCATATTGATCCACAAGCCCCTAGCTCCCCAAATGTAAAGCCTCTAGCTTGAAACACACAAGTTGCACAAGGATGATCTTTAAGGATGGTGAAGCTCTACCCACAAGCCTCTCTTATTTTTGACCCAAAAGCTTGTTAGAGCCATTCCAAGCTTGAATGTATAGAACAAGGATGCAACCTCTAATGAATGATGGACTTGGTCTTGTACAACTCTTGTACATCAAAAGCCTTAACTTGAAAGCACACAACTCTTGTGTATATTTGAATTCTTTACACTTGAAGAAGAAGAAGGAAGAAGACACTCTCAATCTTTTTCTCTCTTTTGTAAGAATATCAAATTTTCTCTAAAATGTGCATAAGCATAAGTTAGTTGGTTATCTCTACACTCTCCACTAACTATCAACAAAACTAATTTGATAATAGCTTAAGTATCTCATACTCAATCCACATGCATTGTCATAGCTTGAGTGTCTCACACTCAAGCCACATGCATTACTATAGCTTTATTGTCTCACACTCAAGCTACATGCATTTGATAGATTGAGTATCACATACTCAATCTATATGCATGGCTTGGCTTTACAAGTGAGTGGATTGTGTTTGGTTACATAGATAACATTAGCCTTGATATTATTAACACTTAATGGATATAGGCTAAGATTATGGGCATATGGGCTTCTCTACACTTAGAGAAGGCTCACTCTATACTAAACTAAATAACTTATGGGATTATTTAAACTCTTTAAATAAAGCCCCATCCTAAGTCCATTTCAAGTCCATCTTTATCAATATATATGGTCCATCTTATGGCCCATCTTAATCAATATATATGGTCCATCTCATGGCCCATCTTTATCAATATATATATAATATATCTCATGGCCCATATGTGAATGTATTTGGAGGCAAATATTAATCTAGTCCTTGAACTTAATATCACATATTAAATCAAGTCCAAATTAATATTTATTTAATTACTATTAAGTTCCAATCTTTGAATTTAGATTTTGGGATATGCTAGATCCCCGCATAAGCGCAAATCGAACTCAATTAATTTAATTAATTAATTAAACTCTTTAATTAATAATCAAATTAATATGAATCTTCACAAGTGCAACTCTTGTGTGTGTAATTTACTAGGTTCAAGTCTAAATAGCAATGAGAAATAATATTAACACTTAATATTTTGGAAACACCTTTCCATCGTAAATGTGAAAATCCCAATTAATCACATTTAGTTCCCATAAGTCGTGAGTGACCCATAACATAGATGTCATGACTACCTAAATAGAAATGAATGCTTTATATAGATCCACAAGAACCATAGAACATAATTACCGTACACTAAATATTCCTTCATTATAAGATCCCAATATCGGCTACAGTCATAGTATAGTCAAACTCTAATTGCCTCAATCATATGACCTGATCTAAAGTTCAGTTCTCGATAAAACACTACTACTACTAGAAACTCTTTCTAGCATCGAAACTCTTTTCGGGTAAGTCGAGTTTGAACTTGCCAGGTACTTATTCATCAAGAATAACTTAGATATCATAAGATCTTATCCTGGTTCACTCCAGGTAATGAATTCCATCTAGGCCGATATCTCATCCCTACATATAACCAACTAGAGCCACCACAAGCCATATACCCACACGTGGCTAGCACAGGTATGTAAGCAGTAACAAACTCTAACTAACCATGTGTGGATGATTATGTCACCTCAGGTCAAAGGACCATATATACCATTATGTCCAAGATTGTGATTGTTGACAAAAGTGAATATCCATGCAATCACAAATCTTATGTCACAGTTCGATCCACCCATCACATGAGTATCCATATGTCTATTCTGATATCTCATATCAAGTAGCATGAGACTCACTACCTCCCACTATCGATATCATATATTGATCAAGGAAAATAGACAGAGGTGATAGTCTAGGGATTAATACTACCCATATATTAATCCAACGACTATGAACATTTATAGCATATGTACCGAATGAGTTTGTCACTCATATTATCAACTCTTGATAATAAACTCATTCAATATAATACTAAGGGTAAATATTCAAATAAACTTAACACTTAATTTAAATGAATATTTTATTATTATAGGGATAAAAGTACAATGTCTACATACAATACTGGCCCTAGGGAACATCTACACTAATATAAAATTCCCTAATTTCCAATTTTTTCCTCATTCTAAATCTCTAAAACCTGATATCTAATTTGAAATGTGAGTTTAAATTCCTAAAAACAATTCCTAATCCTTTATTTTCCAGTGTTTGTTCTCGCCTTCTTCAAGATACCACTAAAGCTTTAAACTGGAATGGATTCATCAAACAGTTATAGGAGCTTAAAATCTATAGGAAAATGAAGGATCAACGCTACTAATTATTCATCAAGCTTATATTCATCAATGGACTACAGCGTTCATCAAAAATAATGTAACTATAATCTTAGAGCTGATTTGTTCACTTCATGGATAACTGAGAACCCAGCAAGGCGATTTCATCATTGTCCTTTAAGAAAGGTAATAATTGTATAAAATTTTCAATTTATATTTTGAGTTTTTTGGTGTTATTATGTGATTGTAGCTGAATTAAATTTCAATTTTTTCCTATCAAGACTGATGATTACAACCTCTTTGAATGGGTTGTTCTTAATATTCCAAGTTATCAGAAGGGACTGATGCTACATTTATTAAATCAATGAGATAGATTAGAAGAACATCTTAAAAAAAGAAATGTAAAAAGTGATAGCTAAAATATTGAAAGATTATGATGAGAGAACAAGGCACAACCAAGAGTTAGTTAAGAATGTGGAGGATATATGTGCCATCAATTCAAAGTTAATGAAGAAGGTTTATTATCTTGATAGTATTAAAGAAGAGCTTAATGCTAAGAACAAAATGCTGAAAAATTCAGTGGCAGGTTTGCATGCAATTGTTAGGCTATTGTTGATATTGATAGTGATGTTGATTTATATTATAAGGGCATATAAATTTATTGTTGGTGGGAAGAACCAAAAGATGATGCCATCCTTTTAAATTAGGATTAATAGGTGCAATATCTATGGTTATAATGTGTAAAAGGTAGTTTATATAAGATTGGAATTTGTAGTTTTAAAGTTGTGAGTTGCATATGTAGTTTCACTATCAATATAATGCAATTTAGAGTAATGCAAAATTTAGAGTAACTTGTTTTTTTTATAAATAAATATTTCCTTTAATTAGTAAGAATAATGACATAAGCCTAAACTTAACCTAAAAATGCTAGTCTAAAATATAAAATAACTAAGGGAGCCTAAAACCTGCACAAATAGTCCACCAACAACAAAAGGTGCTGCTTCTATGAATCATGCCAAAACAGATTCAAACTTTAAAAACAACAGCATCTCTTTGCTAAATGCACAAACACTACAACAGCAAGCAACAAGAGAAGATAAACAGAAACAAATATATATATATATATATATAATAAAAACAAAATAAAGTCAATGTTGATTGTAATATAGAGCTCATATTCTATCTAAACAAATAAGCTCATATATGCTAATCTAATGAGCTTATAATATGCCAAAAATAAGCTGCCAATATTTGAGGTCATAATATGCCAAAAACATGAGCCTTTATTTTGCCAAAATAGTTGTAAAAAATTTTCTATGAGCCCTATATCACTAAAAGAGGCAATGTTTCTCCTGAGCACATATCTTTTAATTTTTTATTGTACTCTTTTGAATACTTGACCTAACTTTACCAACCCTTCCAACTATGGGAGCTTGAGTTCTCAATTGAACGGTAGCTTCTATTGTTCTTCTTGATGTTAATGGCTTTCTTATTTTTCCACCTCTTGCATTCCTAGTAGATAATGTTGAGGGTATTTGTAAAGCTGGCTTGCTTGTTGCCTTTGAACCAGATACAAATTTCACTCTTTTAAAGGCTGACATCTAAAAAAAATTGCTAATCACTCAACTAAACATGTACAACACAAAAAATGACTCGATTTTAGTCCATGAAGATTACCCTCATATAAATGTTGCTAGTTCCTTCAAATATTCAGACACTATAACCTTATGGCACCCGTTAAAATTTTTTTTAAAAAAGCTCCTCTTACAAAACATATTTCCAATTATAAACACAAAAATTGTACATCGCACAAATGGAATTTCAATTTGCAAACACAAATAAGATGCAATATACCAGTCTTGTCTCTTTATGTATTTTTTGACACTCATTTTATCTTAACGTTGATGATCTACTACATATGGAGGTTCTAGCTGAGGTGCCACTAACTGATGTATTTGTAGTTGTTAGCTTAAACTTTGGTGGTCTTTCCCTTCTAACCTGATGTACAAAAAGAAGGTACAAATGTTAAAATTGATATAAGCAAAAATAGTTTACTCTGCAAATAACTTACAATTGGTGCAACACTTGAAGTTTCAACCTTTGGGGAAACATTTTAAGTTCTATCCAATGCTGCAACACTTGAAGTTCCAACATTTGTAGTAGCTCTTCCCTTTCGAATCTATTTATAAAGAGAACATATAAATGAAAAAAGTGACTCATTTTAGACTTCACTTATTGATATAAATTTGAAATAACTTATATGTAGCTTAGAAGGCCTTTGAACAACAGGTGGATTATTAACCACCTTACAAGTATGCTTGTTATGTCCAACACCCATGAATGCACTCTATTCTACTTGTTATATTTTTCTTAGTTTTAGCTTGCAAGATCATGAATGCAATTTGGTAAATGAGCTTTTCACTTGGTAACAATTACATCCTCAATGCTTTAGTCATTATTTTAGTTTTTAAGTGTGAGCTTTGTATTAGTTGAAGAGTATATTGTATGCTTAAGTAAAAGTGGCCAATATGTAAAGCTCTTAATGTTAATGAAGTGTTCTTAACATTTTGCTTGAGGACAAGCAAAGATTCAAGTGTGGGGGTATTTTATTATGCTTAAATGTTCACTAGTTTAGGTTGCATTTTAGTATGCATTCATATAGTGACTTAGGAGATTTATGTAGTGACTTAGGTGATTTAGAGCATTTTTACTCTTTTGGAGATTAGTTCTTGGTAGTTTATTGTAATTTTTGGGTTCTTCATTAGCTGCCTTCTTTCTTTTAATTTTAGGCCTCCCTGGCATCTTTCTAAAATATGGTGGCTTGATTGGATTTCCACAGTTGAAGGCCACATCTTCCTTCCATTTAATGGCTCTACAGCATATCAATAAACCTTTAAGTACTTCTAAACACTGTAATATGAATCAACAAAATCTATATTGTCCTTATTTAAAAAATGTATACTTGCACAAGTATGCATGCATAGTATCCCAATGAGTTGCCATACTTTGCAACTGTATTTCCAACTTTTTAAATCCACTGCATATCCATCTTCGCCAATTGAAACTTTGAATTTTCCACCTATAACAGGCTTAATTTGTTGAAGTTTGCTATTATACTTAATTTCCTCAAGTTTGGCTTGAATCTTAGGGCAAATAGAATTAATGACTTCACTCATTTTCATTAATTTGTTATGTATTCTCTCCATAAGTTCTTCACTAATATCCATAAGCATATCAATAATTGGTCTACTTCTAGCCTTGACAATGAAACCATTAAATGTTTCACTAACATTGTTATCAATTATGTCACATCTAGGTAATTCACTAATATAAACCTTACAAAATTTGGAGGGATCCCTTTGAAAGAAATTTGCATAAGCTGCCTCATTTTTTTCCTTTATTTTCTCCAAAACTTCTTTTAATTAGGCTTCATGTGTGGACCGAGGTACCCTCTAAAATAAATTCTTCAGTATTTGTCCTTTGTAATATTTCTTTCAATTACAATAGACATGTCGTGCACAATTACTATGCTCACCAAAGGGTGCCAGCTTCATGATAGCATTTATCAGCCCCTAAAAAATGTAAACAAATATACATTTTAAGCATGTCAGTACCACATAAACAAATTATAAAAAAAAAATTAAGCTGAGGTCTTAAAAGTTTACCTTCTGTTGATTACTCATAAAGATCCATCTAAGCCCATCAGTTATGTTTAGCTCCTCAAATATAATTTATAGAAACCATATACAAAAATATTCATTTTCAATCTCCACTACAGCCTAACAGATGGGGAACATTTGATTGTTCACATCCTTCGTAATTTTAGATAAAAGTGCACCACCCATAAAAGTCTTTAGGAAGCAGCCATCAAACCTAATTATAGGTCTGCATGCCTTTAAAAATCCCCTTTTTAGTGAACTAAAACCCATGTAAAATGCCTTAAATGTTACGCCTTCTTCAAGTAAAAAATCAAATCGACCATCATTATCCACCCTCATTAATTCCACTTTGAATGATCTTAGGTGTCCATAATGGTCATGTATTGACCCCTTAGAATCTTAAGTGCTTTATATTTTGCCCTATAACACTTCCATTTAGTCACTTCCACCCAATAATTTTCTAATAAATCTTCTTCTTCTAAATCAATGATTTTTCAATTAGGATTCCTCTTAAACCTATTCACATACTGCTTAGCAATCCAAGTTGTAGTGGCCTGCTTATTTTTTATAAACCTAGTGCATCTGTGCTTGGGCATATAAGTTTTAATGGTAAAAGTATTCTCATGATTAATCATGCTGCCGTAAAGTGTCCATGGGCATCCATCTTCATATATGGCCTCTAACATCTTATTACTGCTCCTAATAATTTTTATATTATGCCCATTATAGATAGCCCATTATTGTACTGCCTCTTTGCATTGATGCCCATTTTCAAACCTTAATCTAATCATTGGCTATAAATTTTTATGTTCACGCCTTGGATCATAAACTACTTTCTTCATCTTTTTTTTACTACAATTTTCATGCATATTATCTTCATCATTGTTGTATATTGAATTGACATCCCCATCAGAATTTTCATAGTCATTATGAAAGCCACTGTCATTTTGATCAATGACATCTTCTATACCTCTATCATCCCTAAATTGTACAGTAGCCCTAATAACATCCTTTACCCCATCATCAACAGCCACATAATTCCTAAACTTTACCTTATTCTTCCTTGCCTCAATATATTCCTCATCATCAGATAACTCATTATCTTCTAATCCATCATCCGTGTCACTTTGTCCAACAGGCATATAGTTTGGATCATCATTAAACTCATTGGAAACATCACTTGCAACAGCCCTTGCAATAGCATTTTCTTGCTCCACTTTCACTTTTACATTATATGTTTCAAACTTCTCCAAGTCATTAATCTCATCGAGGCCATCAGTAGCATCAACCACTTCTTGGTTATTGCTTATATCCTCAGCAACTTTAACTGACATTCCCAAATTCTGATCAATATATGTACCCTTTTCGCCTTCAATATAAATTTTTTTCATCATTGTGTCATATGTAATGTACTACAGCATATCCATAACCTCCCTATCATCCTTCATCTCTTTTAACCGTATTGTTAAACTTACCCTATAAACTCTATATGATAATTTTGGATAGTGATAACCTATAATTTCTACTTCATTAACCAAATCCAAAAAATTGAACCCTATCTAAATTTAAGCCATGTTTTGGCTTAATGTCCCCACCAACATAAAAAGTTTTACCGCCCAATAACGTAAAATAACCTTCATGGTGAAAATATATGGAAAAATGTGTATCCATTTTAAAACATGCAAAAAAAATATTTTTCTAAATTCAAGAAGTAATTACTTAAATACTAATTTTTAATTACTATAAAATAATATTTTTTTTTATTTAAATGTCTACTAGGATGGTAATGGAACTGTTACAACCTAATTTAATATTATTTCTCATAAGACCCTAAACTCTAAATCATATATCTTCATTCCTATAATGAAATATAAAAAATTACCTCAATCTCTTCAAATCTTCTCAATCTTCAAACATTTATGAAAAACACATAATAAAACTAGGCTATGCAACCTCAATATCCTACGATCCCCAAAATAGCCTAATGCGTGAAGTTTAGGATAAGGTGAGAACGATTTTGTTCGATAAAGAGAACAATTTCAATATGAAAACATTAGGGATTTTAAGATGCAGCTATTAGGATAAAGAGTATTGAGAGGAAAAAATACAAGATGCAGATAAGAAAGGCAATTTGGGAATTAGGAATTTTATTTTTTAGGATTCTCTAAACACAAAAATGCACCCTAAACACAAAAATGGTGCATTTTTATTTTTTTATAATTAGTTTATGATGTGTCCAACTAATGTGTTCAAGCTGTCAGCTTTTAGGTTGACACGTCATCATGTTTTTACAGAAATAGTAACCAATGCATTGAATTACAAATTTTAAAAATTCTATGCATAAAATTGCAAAAATTAAAAGGATATGATAGATTTGCAAAATGTGTTAAAGGTTATGCATTTTTTTACAAATAACTCTTTAATTAACCATGTATTTTTATCAAACTTTATTTTTACAGTGAATAATCATATGATTTATCAATCTATCTTTAACAATAGATTGTGGCATTTTCCTATAATAATATAGGTTCATTCTCTTTATAGGGATTGGGCATAGATTTTTGTCTGATCTAAAACTTGATTTGAACATTCCTTAAGAGCATGGGTTTGGGTTCATATTAATCAAATTCATTAAAGTAAGCTGTATAATGGATTCGCATCATTTGGTATCAAAGTAGGTTCACATCATTTGGTATTAGAGTTTAACTAAAATCAAAGTTTGTTCAATTGTATCTACATTTTCTTAGTTTTTCTTTAAAATTTTTAAGATTTTAAATTTCTTTTATTTTTTATTTTAAAAAATTATTTTGCATTTTTGTGTGATTTTTAATTATTATCATTTTAATATTATAATTAGATGTGATTAAGTGATTTCAAGAAAGGATTTTAGTTTCCATATTTTCACACCCGCTCCGCTAGCTGTTGAGTAGGCATGACATGCTAAAATTCTAAAATGCTAAAAATACTAAGTTGGTGCTAATACTGGTAGTAGAACATACATCATGTCTATATTTCAAATTTCTTAAATATCAAGATAAACTTATGATAATGCTATTATTATACATCATAGTCTTTTTATACATAATAGAAATTTTCTTAAAACATCATCAGTTCATCATATATATAACCCACCCATTATTAACAAGACAAACTTAGAGGTAAACATAAAAGACTACAGATAAAGTTAATTAGCGCAACCTTTTCTAGACACCATGTGGACTCCCAAAATAGGTCCTACGAGCTACTATTACTGAAACTCCACTAAATCTGAAAATATTTTAAAAATAAGAGTGGTAAGTATAAGAATACTCAGTGAGTAGTCTAAAAATAAAGTATAATTTCGTAAAATGGGAACACTAGCTATTCGCTAAATAAATATAAAGATATATTCATAACTATATTGAAAATAGCTATTAGGCTACTGAAATGATATAATGCCATACATTTGCTATAAAACTGAATAAACATTAATAATCATTTTAATCCACATACTCATTAAGTGTGTAACCAAGAGATTATGCTAGTTTGCTAACACAATGGGCGCAATGATGACGATGGCAGCCCAAGTGTGTATATATATAATACTGGTCATACAGATGCGCAGAGCTGCCCCCCAAGGGCTAACCACCCAATTATATGCCCCTAAAGGTATATGTACAACCAAGCGCTATTCCCAAGACAGTTGCCAATAACATTGCTATTATAAGACACCAGTCATCATGGTGTAATCTAAAAGATACATATCACGAGTATAAAGGTTTGCTTATAAATGAATCATTCGCATTTATCAAACTGTTAATAAAATATAATAGCTGAATATCTAGCTGATGCTAGTATCAAAATAATGCTGAGAATAATCATTTCACAAATAATAATAACAAACACATTCTTGCTTCAAAACACTTCAACTATATCAGTAGCAAATATATACTGCTGCATGTTCCTAATTTCAGATATAAAAGCTAAATAACTTGTAAAACTATATTTGCAAGCTAATAGTCGATAAAAGACTATTTGTAAGGAAACATCATGACTTAAATCATAAGAAACATTTTAATAACCTTACATATATATACTTATATGTACTTAGTTTTAAAACAAACTTTATATATATATAACCAATCACCTAAGCTTGCTGAGCTAAAATCTAATTGGCTAGCTCTGACCTAGGCTCTACAGCTTCAACC
>CATIWO010041471.1:0-26206 GCA_949673435.1 Macaranga tanarius
TTTCAAACATAGCTTGCGTCAAAAAATTCCACGTAATTTTCTCTTCCTCGTGGTAATTTTTTTTTTGAAATACCATAATTTTTTTACGCTACGATGAATAGTAACATGCAAAATTCTAAAAAAGTTACTATTTTACTATTCATCAAATTACTATTCCGACATTCGTTTCGAACACAGCTTGCGTCAAAAAATTTTACATAATTTTCTCTTCCGCGTGGTAATTTTTTTTCGAAATACCATCATTTTTTTGAACTACGTGAATAGTAACATGCAAAATTCTAAAAAAGTTATTATTTTACTATTCATCAAATTACTATTCCGACATCCGTTTCCAACACAGCTTGCGTTAAAATATTCCACATAATTTTCTCTTCCTCGTGGTAATTTTTTTTTCAAAATACCATAATTGTTTTTGCACTACGTGAATAGTTACATGCAAAATTCTACAAAAAGTTACTATTTTACTATTCAGCAAATTACTATTCCGACATCCATTTCAAACACAACTTGCGTCAAAAAATTTCACGTAATTTGCTATTCCTCGTGGTAATTTTTTTCGAAATACCATAATTTTTTTACACTACGTGAATAGTAACATGCAAAATTCTAAAAAAGTTACTATTTTACTATTTATCAAATTACAATTCCGATATCCGTTTCGAACACAGCTTGCGTCAAAAAATTCCACATAATTTTCTCTTCCTCGTGGTAATTTTTTTTTCAAAATACCATAATTTTTTTGCACTACGTGAATAGTAACATGCAAAATTCTAAAAAAGTTATTATTTTACTATTCATCAAATTACTATTCCGACATCCGTTTTGAACACAGCTTGCGTCAAAAAATTTCACATAATTTTCTCTTCCTCGTGGTAATTTTTTTTCGAAATACCATAATTTTTTTGCACTACGTGAATAGTAACATGCAAAATTATACAAAAAGTTACTATTTTACTATTCATCAAATTACTATTCCGACATCCGTTTCGAACACAGCTTGCGTCAAAAAATTCCACGTAATTTTCTCTTCCTCGTGGTATTTTTTTCCAAAATACCATATATTTTTTTTGAAATACCATCAAATTACTGTCCCAAATTTCACTTTTTTTTTGTGAAATGTACAAGGCATTTCGCCTCTCACACAGGCGAAATGCCTTGTTTAAAAAAAAAAAAAAGCATTTCGCCAGTAACACTGGCGAAATGACTGGCCCAACGCCACATCATCAAAAACTACCACAAAATTGGAATTTTTTTTTAAAAAGAACCACAAAAGTTGGAATTTTTTTTATACAACTACAAACTTGGTATTTATGAAAATTTGGACCATATTTTGGTAAATAGCCCTGGTAGATGATAACACAGTATTTTAAGTGAAAAAGCGCCTAACCACAAGGTAATTTTTTGTACTTATCCCTTTTATTTATAGGCAAAACCCATTTTTAAGCCCTAAACTTCACATTGGTTTGGCATTAGCCCCCTAAAGTTCTAATTTTGATATCTAGCCCCTCAAACTCTGTGAAGTGTGAACTTTAAACCCTTGTTTAACAGAACAATAAAATAATGTTAAATTCCTTTAATGGATGTGAAAAAATCTATGAAATTTTGTAAATATAAACAGAAATTATTTCTTAAAGAATTTAGGAAAGTGCACTATATTTTTATCTTTTTTCTTTTCTATTGTCCGTTAATAATGTTTTCAACGCTATCACTTATC
Organism: Macaranga tanarius; assembly: GCA_949673435.1. Lineage (NCBI taxonomy): Eukaryota > Viridiplantae > Streptophyta > Magnoliopsida > Malpighiales > Euphorbiaceae > Macaranga > Macaranga tanarius. Next base: position 1,715 of record CATIWO010041471.1, read on the forward strand.
ATTGATTTTATATCATGTCTATCACTTATATCACCCTTTTAATTTTTAGAATAAAAGAATTACTTTAAATTCTTAAAGAAACTTTTTCTATTGGATCAAGACTCTTTCTAACATTGAAAAATTAATATTAACCATAAATATTTAAACTTATTTTGAAAGTTGAAATATTTAATTAATTATTTGAGAAGAAAATATGTGAAATTAATACATTTTGATGAATTTGGTTCAAGTTTGGAGTTTTGTAGGCTATATAACTTGGGCTTTTTACCATTTTAGAGTAAAAAACAAATTTTATTCCCATTTTAGGGCAATTTCAAAAATAATTCCCATTTTAGGGTAGATTAGAAAAGTAATTCCCAATTTAGGGTGTTTTTTGGTGAGGTGGCAGAGCGTTTGTCAAGTTCGCCAGTTAAACTGGCGGACTGAGCAGTCCGCCAGTCTGACTGGCGGACTGAGTTGCTTTTAATTTTTTTTTTGGTCCGCCATTTGAAATGGCGGACCAATACTATTTATTGTTAGTGGCGGACTAACAGCTTTTTTTTGTTGGTCCGCCACTTCAACATATATTTTTTTTTATTATTTTTTAAAACATTATTATTATTATTGTTATTATTATTAGAGATAATGTTTGTAAGAAAAGAAAAAACTTTTTTGAATACAAATATGATTAATATAATTTAAATTATTATATTATAATGTTGATAAAAAAGACCAATAATTATTGTTGTCAAAAAATTTTTATCAACCCTAAATTTTATTATTATTATTATTATTATTATTATTATTATTATTATTATTATTATTATTATTATTATTATTATTAGAGAGTAAAAATCCTGTATGAAATAAAAATTGTTTCCAATACAATTATGATTGATATTATTTATATTATTATATTAAAATGTTGTTAAAAAAATAATAGTGAAATAGTTAGTAGTTAATGAAATGGAAGAAATAACATGTAAAAAAAATAAATAAAGTGTTACAAGTGTAAGTGTTACAAGTTTTATTTCTTCTAACTCTAGATCTCAAACCTAAATTTCGTCGGGCAGCAACACGTCCGGAGCTCATATCGATAAACTCCGATGAAACTGATGTACGTCCCCCAACAGAAGAATCACCATCATTGTCATCATCATCATCATAATCATCATCACGAGCAGTATCACGAGGCGCCAGCATATGAGGGTTAATTGGAGATGTAAACTGTAATGGTGTTGTTAGTTGCTGCTACTGCATGAGGGTGAAACCTGAAAGAAACGATGGACTGGAAATAGGATATGATGTAAGTGGCGGAGTATGATGCTGTGGAGGCATAGAAGATGAAGGTGGCCATGATTGAAATGATGGAGGCCAAAATCCAAATGATGATGATGCAAATTGAGAAAATTATGGACGTTCATCGAAAATGTGATGTGATGATGAAGGTTGCCCGAGATTAGGAGGAGGCGCAGATGGTCCGGATGGAGGTGAAAATATGATGTGCTCAGTAGATGGTACATATGTATGCTGTGTATGAAGCGACACGGGTGGAGGAATAGGAATACATGAACTGTCTACCAAGGTTGGATTTGCAGCTGTATCGCGCATCCGTGAACGGCGCTGGCGGTGGTGTTGCCAAATAGTGACCTTATCAACAGATCCAACATTCTATAAATAATCTGGGAGTGGCACAGAATCAGGCGTACATTGGGTGCGTGACATATCATCAGTTACTCTGCACCTGTATTCATCAAGTGCATGCTGTGAACTACGAGCAATCTGATTTGCTTAACTGATATTTGTAGATGATGCAATATGCTCAAAAGAGTCAGCCTGCATTTAAAGACAAAAATGAATATTTATTAGACCAATTTTAAAATGAAATATAATTTATTCGTAATAAAGGAATATTAATTATTAATATAAGCAACTTTATTACTTACAGATACTCCCAATCACGCACTCGTAGGTGAGATCCATCGTCGTGTGATAGAAAGATACCATTCCAAATAACGAGAATGGTAATGGATAGAGCCAGAAGAAGGTTGGCCAACCACCACACTGTGAGCTCGACGACCCCATAGACTCACCCAACGTGCATGTGTTTCAAGCCAATCAGTGTCTTTTGCACACAAATTGTGTTGATGTAATGCATCAAGGAGGAATAGGGCCGCAGGGATGGGCCGTAGCAATCCAAACTGTCGCAGTACCCTATTAGGGTAATGCCACTCAACAATATGAATGCAAATGAGTGGTACGATAGCTCTCCATATATCCTGTCCTTGCAAACAGTATGCTGGAAGCAGTTGAATAACAGCATCACTGTATGGATCCCAAATTATCTGTTTAGCAAAAATATTTCATATGTTAGAATACTATCTAACATTTGAAAAGTGCAACGATTTATTATAATAGAATTAAAAGTCGTACTTGCTCCCCCCGTGCATTGTCGAGTCTCAGCCGAATGTCAAAAAGAACATGTGTCGGAATATCGATTATCGTGTGACGATTACTCCACCTGAAATAATTTTGTCGTCAATTTATTTCATGATATTAAAATTTAATTTTTTTAACACTAATATTAGAACTGTGCATACCTATGTCCAAGAGGTGCATCAAGTGAAATTATATTATCACGTAATATTGGAGCGAGAAATGGAAATCGCTCCTATGCCCATAATTGAAGAAGAAATAAGGGCCCACCCATCTGAGCCACTGGTGGTAATCTAGAAGCTCGACACATCTCCCTATACAGATAAGCCAAGCATGCAGATCCCCAGCTATATTGACCGATTATGTCAATATTTTTTAGAAATTGAAGGAAGAGCAAACTGACTTTTTCAGTAGTTGTACTGGAAAATAATAATGATGAACAAAGCTGTAATATGAAAGCACGTGTATGTCTCTGTACTGTCAGTTGGTCTGCATGCTCTGGCAATTTTGAAAAATGGACCCTAAACCAAGAACTCCTAATTTGAGCCCCTCCTATGTCCTCTGCGGTTGGGGCAATTCCTAATAGATTTTTGCATAAATCCCCGTAGTTCTTTAGGAGCCTACCAATAACCGGACGACCCTCAATAGGCAATCCAGTCAAAATGGCTACATCCTAAAGTGTAATGGTGCACTCTCCATCAGGCATATGAAATGTATGCGTCTCCAGTATCCAACGCTCCACCAGTGCAGTAATGAGGTGCCAATCACAATAACTGACATCCATGCGTGCTAATCCAATGAATCCCGTGTCCCGCAATAATACTTCCATTTTGGGACGTATCTACGTGTAATAGCTTCTTCGACTGATATTGCGTCTACATGAAATCACCGGATCTTGCAACTGCATTATTGAACAATCAATTTAACATAATTATATCATGTTATACATGAATAATGCATATATATTTCATTGGTTTTGATGAAATCTAAAAAAATTAAATAACCTAACCATCAACCTGATCATGCCATATGGCCTCTGGTCTATGCTGACTCTGCATATACAATAATATGCTCTCATATGGGCCATGTTGAATATAGTCACCGGGATGATAAGCAGGATCCATATCTACAAAAAATATAAATGTAAATCAATTATTATTAAATTCATATCACGTGAACATACTACTATATGAGTACATATAACACTGTCCATAAATGTGTCAATAAAGTGAGTAAAGTGATGACTTAAACAGTTTTTTCAGCAATTGCACGTGAAGTGACATGACAATTGTATGACAATTGCAATTACTATCGTTTTGACAACACATTCACATGTATAATAGTAATATATGCACATTCATCGCTACTTATCATGTATGAATATCACTATAAATTATTGTTGTGGTATTCACACATTAACTTCATCACTTTCCTTTGTATCTTATAATTGAGTAACATATGGCTGGTACTTCACGATATGATGTTGGAGGAAGGTTATGGCTTTTACCAGAATATAACGATGCTTATCGGAGGGAGAAGTTCTCAGATCCGAAAGAATATTATGTCGGCTTAAGACGTGAGTAGGCATTCAGAGTCGATGAAGCAAATATTTTAGTTCAACAGCTACGTGACCTACGCTCGCCTATTGTAAGGCGTTCATCATTACGATTGCAACGACGAAATCGTTCCGAATATAAAGTTACTGTTAAACATATTTGAGAGGAGAAAAATCGGATGGTTATAAGAAGATCAAAATATTATAGGTTGAAACTTGCTACAGAAGCACTTGCAATGGGCAGATCACTACCAAAAAATGAGGTTGCCCATGTTTTAAATAATACAATGTACATTTCAGATAATGAAATGTCTGATGAAGAGTAATTTATTTTATATTACATGCTCTGTAACTCTATGTTGTTATGTTTCCTCATCGGATATTTCAATATCTGATGAACATTCGTGTGAATACAGTATTGAAGAAAAATGTTTGTTTGTCTTTCATTGCCATCATTTTCAAACTCTTGTGCATGCCTCCAAAAATATTCTCAATTTAATCTAATTTTTAAACGATTATTCTCTTCTTAAATATGATACGATGCGCTCCGTATTCCAGTTAAATCACTTTTTGCCATTTCCAGTGCTCGCGCTTTAGGTACTTTTAATCTAAGTTCAATTGCTTCTTCACATAGTGCTTCAGATTGTCGAACTCGAAAATTCCATTCTTCTACCATTTTTGACATAATATATTCACTTTCATATTGTGTTGGATTAAGTGGATATAAAAAATCATCATCTAAAGCCCAATAACGTCATGTGGCCCTGAATATATCTCCAGGAGAATACATTCGTGACATTGTACCTACAAAAGTTTACTTCATAAGGCGTGAACAGTTGTTATTTGTTTATCAAAAATTTTTTTTCATAGACCATTATGCAAATTTTGTAAAAATCAAAATTAAATAAATCAGATTAACTGAATAAAACTTTATGTTTACTCATTTCATTCAAAATATTTCATTGATTTATTAAATGCAGAACATTGACATATGTTAAATATAGAAAACAATATACATATAAATTCTATATGTCTTTATTATTAAACGTAGCACATATATACATTTAACTTGATACAATTCAACAAGTCAGATATTCATAAATTACATCACTTCGATTGCACAACAGTTAAATTCATCAATCTGATTCAACATTTCTGGAATAAGTCCTCGCATTATGCCCTGTCAAACTATATTTGCGACACATGTAGGTAGTTGTTGGGTCAGATTGTCATTGATCCATTTCATTTCTAATGCGAGTTGATCTCGGTCTTCCTTTTTTTCTTTTCCACAGTGGGTTTGGCATAAATGGTAATTCTGATGACTTTGGCCAATAATCTGGATGACCAAGTGGGACAAAGCAAGTGGACCAACATTTTAAATTTTGGCTTACCAAGTGGAACGAAGCAATGTATTGCCTGTAGTCAATTCCATATGCCAAGCAACCAGCTATCGCATGCGAACAAGGAATTTTACTTTGTTGGAATTTCCTGCACGTGCACCGTCTTTCTTGCAGTTCGACAATTTGTTTGTGACCACCTTTTGGACGTGAATGGTTAAAAGCAGTGGTTATTTGAAAGACCATTTTTTCTTGATTGTAACGTTTCACGATATGGCCATTTGCTTTACCAATCTGATATTCTAAAATATCCGTGCATTTAGGCATCCACAAGATTCCTTCATCCAACCAGCATCTATTTTCATTTTGATGTTGATCGAATATATCAACGAGCTGTTGAAACAAGCGTTGCATCATTGTAGTGATAGACATTGAATATATAGGCTTCAACATGGCATTTAAAGATTCTGCAAAGTTTATTGTCATGACACCATGTCTATGGCCCTTGTCATATTATAAAGTCCATTTCTGCTTAGGAATTTTATCAAGCCATTTCTTGGACTCAGGATGCCTCACCTCAATCCACTTCATCCACTTAAGGAATTTTCGTTGCTGATGCTCCCGACCTACATTAAAATAAGTCAGTTTCAAATTCATATTTTTCTTTCATGGAAAATTCAATCATTAAGGAGGAATTTTGTAACCTGCTCTCTCTATAATGTTTTTCATCGTAACATTCTTAAACTTTATGTTATAATTGCTGACAACATGTCGGAGACAGTATCGATGTGCATTACCACTCCAAATTGGTTGCTTCATCGCATGCTTAATTCTGATGTGGCGATCAGAAATTATACACACATCATCTATCCCTTCACAAAAACACTCACGTAACAGTGTCATGAAATACTCCTAATTATTTTTACTCTCCTTCTCAACTAACGCAAATGCAACAGGTAAAATAGTATTGTTCCCGTCAACTGCATCTGTAGTTAGAAGCACACTTCTATATTTTCCATACAACAAAGTCCCATCAACGTACAACACTGGCTTGCAATTCTTAAACCCATCAATGCAAAGCTTGTATGCCTAGAACATTCGCTTAAATTGACGAACACCTTGAACCACACCATGTCTTCTTCTCATATCCTCCTCACCCTCATTGTGCCAAACAGACCCATGATTTAGGGTAATTGCAGCATGCATAAAGTCACACATCTTTTTATAGGATTCATTCCAATCACCCCACAAATCTACCAGTGCCTTATATTTTGCTTTCGACACTTTCTTGTACGTCGGTGTGATGTTGAAATGTTCTATCAACCCTACCATTAACGCTTTCACTTTCAAATCAGGCTGCTCCTGCAACATTGCCTGAATATAGGCAGCTAGTAATTGGGAGTCAAAATTTCGGTTATCTCAGAAAGAAGCGGGAGCACTGCAGGTGTGAGGTCCTGTGTACTTAGTTATCTGCTAAAACCCAATTGATTTTTTCTCAGTAGCGCGAAGTCTCTAAGTACAGCCTTGCCTACAAATAAGCGTGATTGTATTCTTCTTTATTTTGAAACTTCTAAATTGACACCCAACAGACATCGAGTACAACTTGCACGCTGTTTTAACGACATCTCTAGATTGAAACAACATTCTCGTTCTAAGATCTTTAGAGGGATCCCAAAACATATCATCAGTGTTTGCGGGATTCCGATTTACCTGCATCTCCTCAATACTGATAGATTGAAACTGAGAAGACAGGTTGGACACATAAGGACTTGTTTCTCTATTAACCCCTTCCACTAATCTAACAATATCATCATCATGTTCATTAGCAGTAACAATACCAGCTTGCCAATCATCATTGTCATCACTTGAATCATCCCAAAAATGTTCTTCTTCGGTATCATCATCATCACTACGTTCACCCTCATACTCAGCACTATCATTTTCTGCATCATCAGCTTCCTCATCATCCTCCTCCATACCATCCACGGCTGCCTCTACATCAACGATAGTTGGCATATAATTTGATGGTCCAGCTTCATCAGATGGCCCATGAGAACTCCCACAATCAACAAATTTTATATATAATTCAATTATTAACCACCCAGGAAAATGGCTAACCATATCGAACATATGTCTTACATGGGATGAGTTTTAAATTTCCATAAAACTGAAAATCATATTTCGCCCATATTCTATTACTGGATGACGAAATAATATTTTTGTGATGACCACACCCTCATTTAATTCCAATGCAGTTCTAATATGCATTTGTAACCCGCCGAAATCAAAAGCTTCACTAAAGTTAACTAATCTTGTATTACTATTAATCACATTCAGGCCAAACGGAGTTTTAATCATATCACCACCCCAATAAATCAATAAAGCTCGTACACAAGTCATTACAACCTAAAGCATTAAACATTTATATTTTTGCACATTATTCATAAATTTTTTTAAAATAGGCCAAAAAACATTTATATTTTTTGCACATTATCATCATCATCACTAAAGTTTTTGTACACGTGGCATATGACAATAGTACAAATATATTGAACACATTTAATATTCATTACACATATACTACTTCAAATGTAATCAATATTTATGTGTCTATTTAATTATTATATAACGACTATTATCATCCTATATAATTATGTATCACAATTTTATTCTAATTTTTCAATATGAAATGAAGCATAAGTTTTTATTAACACATTATATCTATAATTTTATGCCATACACACAGTAGAAATATATAATTATCATGTACACATTATATCATGTATTTTTTTTTATCCCAATTATTAAAGAACATGGTATAACATTTTATCCAAATATTATAAAAAGTAAATTGTTAAATTAAAACATACATTTTCAGCGAGCGTGAAATATACTTTGCAAATAAGAAAACCCGCGATCCAAATACGCTGTAATATACAAGCACCAGTATAATAAATATTAAATTCTTTTCAAATATCAAATATCATTGTCACTAAAAAAAAAATACATTACTGAAAATCATCACATCGAACCGACTAGAACCGACTTCGTTTGGTTCGGTTGGTATTTTGTGTACTTAAAAATTTTTTTTGTATAAGAGAATTTTTTTCTATATTTTTAATCTGTGCAGCTTATTCAATAACAAGGAATAATTAATATTATTTTGTTTACTTAAATAAATATATAATTTATTCTATATGAGTAAAATAATTTATTTTTATATTTTCACACTAAATATATAATTTAACCTAAATATATTTTTTGTTTTTCAAATTCATACCTCCAAAAATTTTACAAATGTTTTTTTCTATTTTTTTCATTTCTCCATATTATTTAATAACGTATATAATAATGGAAATTATTTTATTAATTTAAAAAATTATATAATTTACTCTACTTAAAATATTTTATTTTATATTTTCACACTAAATGGATAATTTAACCTATATATATTTTTTGTTTTTAAAATTCGTACCCAAAACCAAACCGAACCGAACCGAACCAGGTTGATTCGGTTCGGTGGGTATTTTGTTTACTTAAAAATATTTGTTAAATAACAAATGTTTTTTTCTATTTTTTTTAATATCTCCATCTTATTTAATAAGGAGGCATAATAATGAAAATTATTTTATTAATTTAAATTAATATATAATTTATTCAACTGAAAATATTTTATTTTTTATTTTCACACTAAATATATCATTTAACTTATATATATTTTTTGTTTTTAACATTCATACCCAAAACTGAACCGAACCGACCAGAACCGGCTTGGTTCAGTTCAGTTGGTATTTTGTTTACTTAATATTACTTGTTCAATAACAAATATATTATTTCTATTTTATACATCAGTCATTTTCTGCTCACCCCAAACTAAAAATATTAAAATATATAATTTCAGTTATCATACCTTAATTATAATAGAGATATACTGCATTTTTTTTTGTTAATAATAAAGCTAGCTATTAGGTTTTATTTTTTATTATTATACTACCTAATACATATGCTTTTTTACTACAGAAATGTAAAAACATTTTGTAAACATCTAAACAATTTACAATAAATATAAAATACAAATGAAGCTATAGAAAAAACTTACCAATTTCATAGTATTATTTCGTTGTTGTAGGAGAATAAAAGAAGACAAGGCTGAATGTGAAATAAAATTCTACTGGAGAATATGAAGGCTTAAAAGAAGAGAAGACTTAATTTACACGTACATTTTACACTGGAGAATATAAAGGTAGAAGCAAAAATGGAGAGAAGAAATGAAGAACAAAATTTTCAGTAAAAAATAAAGAAAAGTGAAGGAGAGTTGTGGCTTTTAAAGATTGATGTGCATTACCTATTTGCTTTTATCACAGTCCCAACCAACATCCATTATTGTCATCTAAACAATGCAGAGCCAATAATGCATGCTCTGCATGCAGAGCCAATAATGCACATTGAATATCAATATTTTTTTTTAACCAAAAGCAGTTGTGCAGATAGTTGGTAATGTTGGAAAAATTATTTAATAATTTTTTTAATAGCAGTTTTTAATAGCAGTCCGCCACTTCAAGTGGCAGACAGCTAAAAATAATAATTTTTTTAAAGCAGGCAGTCTGCCACTTCAAGTGGCGGACGGTCTGCTTTTTTTGTCCAAAAATGATGTATTTTTTTTCAGCAGTCCGCCACTTCAAGTGGCGGACTGCCTGCATTTTTCCAGGCTTTTTTGCAGGTTTTGCAGGCCGTCCGCCACTCCTGCATTTTAAAAAAAATATTTTTTTTTAAAATTAATTGCATGTTGCATTTTTTTCCCCTTTTTCACTGCAAGCTTTTTTTTTTTTTAAAAAAAATTATAATTATTTTTTAAAATTAATTGTCTTTTTCAGTGCCTATAGTGACCTTTTTTTTTGTCCCCTTTCACTGAGCTTTTTTTATTAAAAAAATTATAATTATTGTTTTTTAATTTGCCTTTTTTTAGTAGTAGGTTGTCCGCCAGTTGAAGTGGCGGACGACCTATTTTTTTTTTTAAATTATTTTTTTTATTGCAGGCAGTCCGCCACTTCAAGTGGCGAACTGCCTGCTTTTTTTTAGAAGATAAATAGTTTTTTTTTTATTTATGTCTGCCATTTCAAATGGCAGACTGCATCTGAATTTTTTTTTAAAATATTTTCTTTACAGTCCGCCAGTTTGACTGGCGGACTGCATGCGAAGACTTTCAGTCCGCCAGTCTGACTGGCGGACTGATAAATATTTTTTTTTTTAATAAAACCACCCTAAAATGGGAATTATTTTTCAAAGTACCCTAAACCGGGAATAAAATTTGTTTTTTACCCTAAAATGGTAAAAAGCCCATATAACTTCTATATTTAGAGTCCTTTTTTCAGTATATTTATGTACATTTGTAGAAATAAAATTAAAAACTATTAGATTAAGTGTTTTTAAGTTACAATTAAACAATGATTAATCTAATGGTCTTTAATTTCATTTGTATAAATACACATATAGTGCATATTTGGTTGATCTATTTATATCAGCTGATAGCTTATAGTTGTTACGATTAGCTGATAGCTGGTAGATGATAGCTGATAAATATAAACAATTTGGTGAAATTTTGTTAGTTGTTGCTGTTAGTATGTCAAATGACTATTAAAGGTACATATTTATTTTCAATATAATTTATTAGATTTCTTATAATATTTTTTTAATTATGTGAATTATTTAAAAAATGCATAATAATAAAAAATAATTTATCATCTTTAATTTATTTATTATGAAAATTATTAATAGAAACTATTTGAAAATTATCTTCAAAATATAAATCTTATTGATATAAATTTTTAAGAATATTATGGATATAAATATTACAATTATTTAATTTCTAATTATAATTTAAAATAATATTTATTTTATTATAAATTAAAAATTATAAAAATAATGTTATACATTTAATCTAAAAAAGTTAGGTGTTATTAATTATTTTTAATAAGGGTAATTTAGTTTAAATATAAAATAAATTTAAATCAGTTATTAGTTGTTGAAAAAAACTCTAAAATGGAGCTGATCGAATCTGTAACTGTTTTGAATAAAAACAGTTATCGGCTACAGATGTAAAAATCTCATCAAACACCTAAAATATAGCTGATTGAATTAAAACCTCTATAAACTACCTACATTAGCTAAACCAAACACCCCCATAGTAATATTATATAAATGGGTATTCGTTTGGTCAGTTCAGTCAGTTTGGGGAGAGGGGCATTTCTAACCGAACCGAATTAATTGAAAATTTATGAAAACCAAAATGAACCAACTTAGAAAACTAAACCGAGAAAACCAAAATAATTATATTAAAAACCAAACCGACTGAACCAAATTAATTTTTTAGAAATATTAATTTTTAAGTTTTTTATATTAAATTATTATACTTTCTAATAAATTAAAAAAAAAAAGTTCGATTGTTTGGTTATTTTGGTTAACCGAACTTTTTAGATACAAAATCGAACCGAATCAAATTTTTAGTTTGATTTGGCATTTAAAAATAAAAAATGGTAAATAATCAAACCAAACTAAACCAGACATGGTAGGTTCGGTTTTTAGTTCGATCGACTCGAAAGGTTTGCACACCCCTATTTATATATAGTGGGGTATGATGTGAACAATTCTGTAGTCTTCTATGAAAAGTTCTTTTTTACTCCTCCTATTTTCATGGCTACCAAAAAAAAGTATGAGGGTTAAAAATGAAAAAAAAAATGTTGTTTACTGTTTATGAATTTTCATGAGGGAAAAAATGAAAAAAATTTATCGTACTGTCTGCTATAATAAAAACCTTATATTTAATGAAAAATGGTATTTCACTTTGTAGCTTTTAATGGATAATGGAAATTTAAAGTATTCTTAGGTGTAGCTTAGTCATTTTAACAAGTTCCTTATTTGCAAAAATATGTTTAGGTAGCATACTTAACAACATTTTATGAGTAGCTCAAGTGACAAAAAGTGTGGATATCAAATGTGTAGACCAAGATTCAATCCTTGCTCCTCTGGTTCTCCCCCTTATGGTAGAGAATTAAACTACTTCAACTAGTTTAAAAGAATACTTAACATTAGTAAAATAAGGGCTTAAAACTACAATTTGCAAAGTTAAGAGGGCTAATATTATAAATAAAATTTGAGAAACCTAATACCAAAAAATATTGTGAAGTTTAGGAGCTCAAGGATAGGCTTTGCCTTATTTATACTAAGAGATAATTACAACTATGGTGTTTGCATCTTTTAAATTTTAACAGTTTAATATTTTAACTATTTTTTTATTACAATTAAATATTGTAATTTGTAAAAAAAAATAGGAATAAAATATATGTGGGAGGTTTTATTGTGAAAATGACTAAATTACCTATAACAATAATAATACTTTCTTTTCTTTGTTAAAATCATAATAAATTTATAAAATGCATATTAATCAAAATAATTTTATTTAAACCACTAATCCTATACCATCAAAATTTCAGTTTCATCAAATTTACTAAAAATTATGAGTTAAACAGAGATAGTGAAATAAAAAGAAATGAATAAAAATACAAAAATTATTATTATTGTTGTTGTTGTTGTGCTTTTTTTTTTTTTTAAAGTTTAAGGGTGATAATATCTTTTAGTTTTGAAATAGTGCACTATTGAAGGAAAACTTACTAATGACATGTTACAAGTGGCTCTTGCTACAGTATAATTATTGTATCTATATAAATGAAGGAAACACATAGATTTTGATACAGATAATACTAACCTGTTAGGTTATTTTCTAACGTATTTTTTTAAAAAAAATTGGCCTTTTTCTCGAGTAAGGATCTTAAATTGCCGATTCTTCACCAAATCAACGTGTGTTCCAACTCCAACTACAAATTTTCTTATTTTTTTCTTATCGATCAATGCTAATTCCTCAGCACCCTCACCATATCTACATCTGCTCATTCTCACCCATTTTCTATTCACCAAATCTAAACCCAAACGCTATTAATTTGATTCTCTCTCTTTCCTCTTGTTGTTCCATCCTAATCAGTAATTCTAATTTTAATCTATTCAGCCAATCCAAACCCAAACCACATTAATTTTCTTATATCTCTATACAGTTCACAATAAGCACTATAAACTCCATATGTTTTTGGGGGAGGAAGTAAGCTCATATTAAGCTCTCCACAGCTCCAATAAGCAATAAATGCGAAAGTGTTAATATGTTCTTCATAGTTGACGTTGCCTGAAGTTGGTAGGTTCTTTTGTTTTTAAACTCTTTTTTTTTTTAATTATGATCATATTCAGTTGTATTAGTAAATAAAGTTTATTTGACTAAACTTACGAATTACAATTATGGTCGAAAAACTTCCTTATGTGTGCATAATTGATTGGAACATCAGTCATGACAAATTTATTAATTAAATTATCTCATTTTTTAAAAAATTAAGGCAAAATATGTTTCTATTTTTTTGTTATCTTTCAAGTATGCTTTAATAATTTGTTTTGATTCCAAGCTGAGATTTTATTTCTATTGTCATGGATATTATTGGGTGGTTGATGTTAATTAATTAGAGAAGACAAAAGAAAATATATGATATGGCATTGTTGTTCCATGCTGGCAGGTCTGGGCTGCTACATTTTCTGCTCTTTTATTGAAGAAAAGCAATTCTCCAGCACACACTTTGGTCGAGACCACTGGAACAAATTAATTAGATCAGTAAGCCAATCAGTTGAGGGTACTGTGAAGCAAACTACTTTTAATTGAAGCCATTGTTTTATTGACGTTGGAAAAGCTATTATCTGTAATGCTGAAATTGCTTAATGTGGACCACTAAGCATACTGTTCTTGCCTGTGTTGAATTTTAAAAACATTTGTTCAATAAATTTACGATATGGGCTCTACGTTCTTTCAACAGAACTAGCACTCCATTATCAATTTTAAATTCAAGCAGCCCTGGCTCAAGAACCTTAACAGTTTTTGGGTCTGATATCCCTCATGGTGTTAACACTTCCACATCCAAATCAGCTCCTTTGCATTCATATATCAGCATCATTCTGGTAATATTATTTTTTGCCAAAGCAATCACTCTAGATATGTAGAATGAAGCATTTATTCATGAACATTAATTGGTTGGAAGCCATCATCTTTAGAGGAATAAAATCAAAAGATAAGTTCCATAGGGATGAATTATAACGTTTTGATCCTGCTAAAGATTGACCAGCCAACATGAGCTTCATCAGGATGTAAAGATGTTTATTGTTGAAGGTACAATATCACTCCCACATGAAACATGATCTAGTGTTTATTTATAGGCTTCTATTAGTAGCGAAAGGTAATGCGGTTGGTTAATAGTTGTAGTAATAGTATAAGGACAATTTTATTCCTATATATCTTATAAAAGTAGTAGAGTTTCTTATTTAGTATTAGTATTATTGCTTGCTTGATCCAGCTAAATGATGAAGTTGCATGACAAACTTGCTGATGAGTGTGAATTGTACAATAGACTGAACCATGGAAATAAATAAACTTGCTTTAAATGACTAAAACAAGTTCCTCTTCTTTTATATGGAATGGAATGTACATAAATTTTATTTTGCATTGGATATAGTTCAATTTGCATGGCATAAATGCAAAAGAGTGGATGCTGTTGAATATAATAACCAGACTGTGCTTTATATGCTGCTTAATAAAGTTGATGTCCCTTAGAGGTTCTGTAGTCTTATTTTGAACATTAAGAAACTCTTGTCTCTTAATTGGGAAGTCAATATTCAACATGCTTATAGAGAAAGTAATGTATAATGTTTTTTTGGGTCATTCCCTGCTTTGTAATGTAAAAAAAAAGGTATATTTGATCTTGATTCTTACTTGACTAGTTTGGAAATAAAGTGGGGACTAGTCATAACCTTTATAAACTATTGTAATACATTATTAACTTATCACTTTGGAAATAACTAAGATCAACATTGACATGGAAACTACAATCTTGAAGCCAAAAGTTTTCCAAAAATTTTACTTTTAATTATTATTTATAGCTACAGATTATTGTTTTGCTACTAAATGTTCTCTAATTTTTTTCAGAGCTTTGTCCTTCCCTTTTGATGTTGATGAATAAATACAATGGATAAAATAAGAACTGTATACTAAATAACCAAAAGAGAAAAAAGAATTAACGAATATGTTGAACCTTTTCACTTGATCCAAAACTTGCTTAATTATTGAGCACTAACTCAGTGTTTTCATTTTCCTTGCACTAGAAAATTTCATGTTAACCCTTCATATGCTATTGTCAATTATAAATTTATGCTCTATAACATTTTCATGCCTCTGTGTCTTAGCTTTTAAAACACGAGAAGCATTTACAGAGACAATAAACGTTTTTATGACCTGGAACCTTTGCTTTAGTCAATGAACAAAATTAACCTTTATTCTCTTAGATTTCTTCAAATTATTAGAACAATTCCTTTTGTTCGCTTGAATACCTTTGAAAATTTCAGAGTCATTTCATGTTAACCTTTCACACACTAAGGTCAATTATACATTTATGCTCTATAACATTTTCATGCCTCTGTGTCTTGGCTTTTGAAATACAGGAAGCATTTATAGGGACAACAAACCTTTTCATGACCTAGAACCTTTGCTTTAGTCAATGAACAAGCATCAACCTTTCTTCTCTTATATTTCTACAAATTATTAGCACGATTCCTCTTATTCACTTGAACACCTTTGAAACTTTTAGAGTCATTTTCTCCAACTTCGAAAGGGCTAACTTTATCATGAGACATCAGATGCACAGTACTCACACAACTATACTAGGTGCTCATCAAAAGTTTTTGGCAATATAGGTAAGCAGTAACTAGAGAAAAGATAGGACAAACTATGGTCAGACATGAACTTAGCATAGTCAAAAAATATAAATATTTAGCCATCATTATAAAGCACCTTACACAAAGTTAACACAATATTACCCCTCCCTCTATTCTAGATTGGGGGGAAGGATTCGTAGTAAAACCTTTTACAGCATAAAATAATGAGTCAATTAATCATACACAGAAAATCAAACATAGTAATTTGAGCCGTAACGATCCTTCACTATGTAAGAGTCTCATGCCAATATGGAATCAGTTCCCATACCACAGATTCTACAAATATCACAAGCATATCAAATGGGAAATTACTTACTTTCATCATAAAAAAATAAAAGCATTGGAGAAGCCTTCATCACCGTAACTCTGATAAATAGTCATCTACAACATCAAACACAAATTAACTACTGTAGGTTTTTGCAATCTCTGAAAAATTTAACATTTAAATAATAATTTGTCTACATAGTTACTATAATATGTTTGTAAAATTTCTAGGATATTCAATGTTTAAACAATTAGGGGTTCAACACCTACATCAACTAAAGCCATATCCTCAATGTTGTTACCTCTTGAAGCACATATACAAGTATCAAATGCTTGTATTAAGTGGCACATTATAGTATGATAACAAAGAGCAGTATTTGATTAATTATCCAGAAGTAAGTGCAATTTGAGTGACTAATTAATTGATTTATTGTACCATCATCCTGATAAAAGATACACTTCAATTTATTCTTGTTCAAATAAAGCTGCTCAAAATTAGGTGCAAAACAAATGAAAAAAAAAATCTTCAGCAAATCAAAAATTAAAATTTCATATGCAAAAACACATATTTGTAACCTTTTTAACAAAGATATATTTAAGATTTCACTCCATTCAGTTATAATATTCAAAATACGCAAAGAATCAAATCCTCAAACAATTGATGGAGACACAGGCTAGGAAAAAAAAGCAGAGACTTACCATAAAGGAACTATATGAAGTTAATAAAAGGTTCAATTAGAACACACAGAACAACAAACTTACATTACAATGCAAGAGCTTTTCTATCCTTACCATTTTGCCTTATCGGTATCAACACATCATTTGTAAGAAACCCTAACAACCTTGTGTAGACCCAATTGCATTCCATCAATAGCACATGAAGTTTTGACCTTGGAGATATCAATTAGGTGGCGATTGAGTTCTTTAGAGGATGTATTAATGTCTTTCTGAAGTGATAATAGTAAAACAAATGTGTCGATTATCAATGCCTTGTTGTTCTCTTAACAGAATGAAGGCTGTGTTAAATTAAATTTTTGTATCAGTATTGTATTATAAATCAATGGCCGTAATTAATTTAAAATTCATCCAATAATTTTTAGTTTTATTTGTACACATACAAATATATGTACTGTAGAAGGACTCGTTACTAGTGAGTTGTTATATATAATTTTGAAACAATACACTATTGAAGGAAAACTTACTAGTGACATGTTAATAGTGACTTACTATATACACATTATTGTTATTTTTACAATTATGCTTTTTTTTAATGGGCAAAAGAGCATCTAAGCCCTTAGTTTTATGCTGAGGAGCAGATAAGCCTCTTACATTTTTTGGACCATTTAAGCACACAAATAAGTTTTAGCTGTAATTTTTGCCCTTCTGATAATGACAACTTATATAGAAGTTAACAGTCATTTATTAGGCAGCTGACGTGGCAATCATGCATAAAAAAGGGTCCTAAAATATAAAATAAAATAAAATTTCAAATAAAACACTATATATATCCATCACCAATGTTAAAAGATAAAAATTTTTATCCTAGCCTTAGCTCACTACCATTTCCCAAGTTAAGAACTTCTCAGATGGAATCTAAGGCGGTGAACTTCATCACGAATCGATGCAAAGCTCAATCTTCTTATTTCGGCACTCAAATCTTCATCAAAACCATCAATAAGGTTGACTTCTCTTCTACCCTGTTCATAATCTTTACCAATTCTAAATATGTTTTTGCTCATTCCATCCTCGTAGCCACTGGTATAGTTTCTAAGCATCTCAATTTCCATGGCTCCGATAATTTATGGAATTGGGATAATTTTGCTTGTGCACTGTGTGACAAGGCTGCTTAAGGTGAAAAATGTGTTTGACTTTAAAAAATGGTTGAAACCCAGTTCTTTTCCATAAAACTATTATTATCTTGACTTTTTTTGTGAATATATATTTTTTATGAACATACTCTATTTTCTCTTCCATGGAAACAAAGTATGGGCATGAATAATTATTGATAAATATGAGAATATCATGTCCCCATACCTATGGATCCAAGTCTAAAGAGGACTCTATGTCTACATGAAAAATCAATGATCAAAAAGAATAAAGAGACCTAATTGGTAATGAATTAGAACTCACATGATACTAATCCAAAAAGGACCAGGTATGTCCCTATTATGCCTATATATAGGCTCATATTTCTCATTATGAAACATCTTGAATAATTCTCTCTAACTTAAGCATCAGAGAACCTATAGATTGAAGATCCTAAGTTCATCTAGTTTTCTTTATGCTTGTAGGTACAAGAGAGGAGTTTACATTTATCAATTGGCGCCGTCTGTGGGAATTAATTCTATTTTCCAGACTATACTCATCAAAATTTTATGTGTTAATTCATGGCAAACACCTAAGATCCTCCACCTGATCAAAGTAGAGCATCTACCAGCACATTGGTTGTCACTCAAGTGATTCTAATAACTTCCCAAAGTGATTGTTCACAATCTCTTGGATCAGAATCATTGCAATTGACAACCACTGCTCAACCATGAATAACCTATGGAGTATTTTGACCATATTATGCTTCTTTCCAACATATGTCGAGATCTGTTCCAACTATTCTTTTTCCAAATCTGCCAGAATTTTCAACTCCACCTAATATGGTCGGAACAAGTCAGACTCCCATTCCACTCAATCTACCACAGTTAGCCAAAGAAAAAATAATTGGGAGCCTTAACACTCAGCTTCAGCTCGTGCAACAATAAATATTGTACCTCACTTAAGGAGCAACAGCTGACTCACCTGTTATAGGAACATCTACTCTCAAATCCATTCCAACTATAAGGGCGACCGTCGTTACTCCGCATGACAACCGATTGCCACTCCGCAATGAACGAGAGGAATCGCGTGACAACAGAAATAGAAGACAGGAATCCAATTCAGAACAGGAATTGAAATCCAACTTTCCAAGAAGAGATAGGCCTGACTTCAATCGTCAGTTACGGGAAGCAATATATAAGGTTCGCACCAGACCTGATGAAATAGAGGAATGAATATTAGATGGGAGCACTCCATTCATTCACAGCATAATGGCAACCTTAATACCTTCAAAGTTCAAGGTTCCACCTCTAGATTAATATGATGGAACGGGTGACCCCGTAGCTCATATCTCTATGTTCCGCATGAAGATGGTGCTGCAGAACATTAATGATGCAATCATGTGCCGAATATTCCCTACAATATTGACGAACACCGCTCAGAGATAGTTCCATTGACTGTCGAAAAATTCTATCGCCACTTTTAAGGAATTGATAGAATAATTCAGGATTCGGTTTATAACCAACATCCCGCTAAAAAAGAGTATTAATGACTTACGACTCTGTAAGTAAGATGACAATGAGACACTTTGAAGTTATCTTGACAGATTTAACAAAATTGCTATGCAAATAGAGCACTTAAGCAATGAAGCAGCCATCGATGCTTTAAAGTATGGAACCAAGATGGGAAAGCTCAGAGACAAAATAATGACAAAGAAGCCCCAAGCTTTTTCGGAAGCAATGGCTATTATAACCAAGTTGATTGACTTGGATGAAGACAGAAGAGATATGCGGAAAAAAAATGGTGATGAAAGAGGGCCAAGAAGGAAAGACGAGAAAAAAGAATAAAAAAAGGAATACAATTCCAATAGACAGAGGAATGATGATAGGAGATACACTCCTTTTAATGCTCCTAGATTAGAAATCCTGATGTGGATTAAGCAAAATGGTATAGACATACCAAACCCCCAGAGGCTCAATTCGCTTTATATCAAAATAAGAGATAAAACCTGATATTATAGATACTATCGAGATCATGGTCATGATACAGACGAATATCGGGATCTCAAAATTAAAATTGAGCGACTGGTCAAAGTAGGCTCTTTGAAAAAATTTACCAAAGATTTCCTAAAATGAGCAAGAAGTTTGGACACTCGGTCTGAACATTAGGAAGATTCAAAGAAGACTCAAAGATGTATCAGGAGTCATAAATATGATTGTAGGTGGCGAGTCCTCATCAGGAGGGAAGAAAAGGCCACGAAGAGAGGTGTATATGGCACGATCCAGTTCGTTTACATCAATGATCACAATCACCTCAGAGGATGGACTACATGTCAAACAACCTCATAATGACGCACTAGTCATCAACGCACACAGAAAAAATTACTTAGTAAAAAGGATGCTCGTAGATGATGGAAGTGCAGTTAACATCCTTACTTGGGAAGCCTTTAGAGCAATGGGAGGCTCATCTGTAGAACTGAAACCCATCACAAATCCAATAACTAGCTTTTGCGGAGGAACTGTTCAACCAATGGGTAGTGTTGAATTGGACATAGAACTGGGAGATCGTGACTCCCAAGATCATCTTATAATAAAATCCTTGTTCAACATTGTTGATACGAGATTAGCCTATAACGGAGTCATTGGAAGGCCAATATTATAGGAAACCAATGCAGTAACAAGTATAAGGTACTTGATAATGAAAATTCCTATTCCAATAAAAGTCATTACGATCAAGGGAGATCAGGAAATCACTAAACAATGTTATCAGCTAGCCACCAATAATGAATTAGAGGCCTTTCCGATTAAATCCAATATGGAAATCAAAAAATGAGGAGTAAAGCCAGAATCGGTGGAAGAATTGAAGGAAATAAAGCTTACGAATGGCAAAACTATAAAAATTAGTGGCGAAATACCTGAACAAGTAAAAGAAAAGATAGAATGAGTGTTGTAAAATCACTCGGGGCACTTTTGCCACACAAGCATCAGAAATAGTGAGGATTGACTCAAAATTAGTGGCTCATAGCCTGAACATTGATCCCTCTATTAAGTCAGTAATACAGAAGAAGTGGAACTTTGCAATAGAAAGGTAAAAGATCATAGCATCTAAAACCACAAAGATCCTCGAGGCAAGATTTATACGAGAAGTTACACATCCTGAATGGCTAAGGAATGTCGTACTCATCCGAAAGTCAAATGAAAAGTATAAGATGTGTGTAGACTACACAGATTTAAATAAAGCATGCCCTAAGGACAGTTATCCCCTACCAACCATTGACCAGTTAGTTGATTCAATTGCGTGTCATGGAATGTATAGCTTCATGGATGCTGCCCAAAGATATCATCAGATTCCAATGAAGAAAGAGGATAAAGAAAAAACATCCTTTATAACTCATAAAGGGTTATATTGCTATAACGTAATGCCCTTCAGACTCAAAAATGCAGGAGCTACATACTAAAGGTTCATGACCTTCATCTTCAAAGAGGACATTAGAAAAACCATTGAGGTATATATGGATGACCTAATTATCAAAAGTCGAACAAATGAGCACCATTCTATAGACTTGGAACGGGTCCTGAAAAAAATAGACGAATACAATGTCAAACTTAACCCCGACAAATGTGTCTTTAGAGTAAAAGTGGGAAAATTCCTAGGTTTCATGACCTCACAAAGAGGAATCGAAACCAATCCGAAAAAGATGGAAGTAATCATCAATATGAAGCCTCCAGCAACACTGAATGAATTACAGAAACTAAACAGATGAATCACCATATTAGGAAGATTCATGTCCTGTTCAGCAAGAAAATGACTTCCCTTCTTTCGGGAAATGAAGAATATTAAGAAATTCGAATGGAATGTTGACTGTCAAAAGGCATTTAAAGATATCAAAAAGTTCTTGACATCTCCACCTCTACTGAGTAGACCAACACCAGGGGAAATATTATACCTTTATCTCTCAGTAGGAAATGAATCCTTAGCATCGGTACTAATCCGAGAAGATAAAAAAGAGCAAAATCCCATTTACTATGTAAGCAAGGTCTTTAAAGGATCAGGAATCTGCTATCCAAAGATGGATAAACTAGCACTAGCTCTAGTGTACACAGTAAAGAAACTCCACTATTTTCAATCTCACAAGATAGTGGTACGAACAAATCAACCACTAAGGAAGATCTTACAAAGATCGAAAACATCCAGAAGACTCGTCCAATGGTCAGTACAACTGGGCGAGCATGACATATCATACGAACCCTGAACGGTAATAAAGGCACAAGTGTTGTCTGATTTTATATAAAAAATGACTGAAACTATGGAGTTCAGCAATAAAAAGGCCCTGTGGCGAATGTACATTAATGGGGCATCAGGAAGACATGGATTGGGCGCAAGAATAATTCTGATAGGCCCTGAAAAAGTAAAAATTGAGTATGCTATCAGAATAGCATACGGTGCCACAAATAATGCTGTAGAATATGAAGCCCTAATCATAAGATTAAAACTGGCGAATGAAGTGCGAGCAGAAAGTCTCCAAATACTCTACAATTCTCAACTTATAGTAAACCAGCTTAAAGGAACATATGAAACAAAAGATCCAAATATGATTAAATATTCGGATAAAGCTCATTCACTCCTATGCAGGATGGAAGAAAATTGCACACAATGGACCTTAGTCCAAATCCTGAGAGCCGAAAATAAAGCCGATATCATAGCCAAGTTTGCAGCAGAAAATGGACCTATATTCCAGAACCTCTTTCTCAAAGAAGAAATCGTTAAGCCCTCGATGGAGGAGAACGAAATCCTAACCACTTGTGAAATAGCCGAGTGGATTAAACCTATTGCCGAATACCTAGAAATAGGAAAGCTACCTGACGATAGGAATCAGGCAAAGAAAATTCAGATAAAAGCTGCTCAATATTCATTCTAGAATGGAAATCTATACCGAAGATCATTCAAGCATCTATGGAGCAAGTGTGTTTCAGTTGAAGAAGGAAATTACATCCCCAGAGAAATACACGAAGGCATATGTAGAGCTCATGAAGCTCAGGCCACGTTAGTTAAGAAAGACCTACTATAAGGCTATTATTGGCCTACAATATCACAAGATGCACAAAAGTCGGCACAAAGCTGTGACAAATGTCAAAGATACTCACAGTTGGTACATATACCGGCCCAGGTACAAAACCCCATTGGAAGGCCATGGCCCTTTGCCATTTGGGGAATGGACATCCTCAGACCTTTTCCAATAGCTCCAGGACAGAAAAAATTCATTATTGTTGCAATCGATCACTTCACAAAATGAATAGAAGTTGAAGCAGTTTCAACGATAACAGAAGCAAAGATCTGCAACTTCTTCTATAAGCAAATAATATACAGATTTAGAATCCCGCACACACTCATTATAGATAATGAGAAGCAGTTTGACAACTTCAAATTCAAGCAATTCTGTTATTTACTCAAAATAAAGCTACGGTTCACTTCTATAGCTCATCCACAGACCAGCGGATAGACTGAGGTAACCAATCGAACCATATTACAGGGCATCAAGAAGCGTCTTGATCACAAAAAAGGAGATTAGGCAGATAACTATATAATGTTATATGGGCATATCGCACTACTCCAAGGAGTGGAATATGAGATTCGCCCTTTTGATTAGCTTACGGGATGGATGCAGTGATACCAGTCGAAATAGGGTTGAAGGGAATGGAGATCTAAGCAACTAAATATACAGAATTTTAAAATTTTTAGTTGCATGTGAAAGGAACCGGTCATGCAACTCACTTACGTATGAATGTAGCGGAATAGTGAGCCCGACTAGGGTGAAATTTTAAACAATTTTCACTTGCACACCTCTTCATCCAATGAAGAAATCCAATCACCAAGATCCAATTTGCAATTTATACATAGCTAAACACATATATACAAACATGTATATTACAACATCAAAGGATAGGAAGTTACAAAACTTACATGCTCATTTGATTCGATGAAGACCACAATAATCTACTAGATTAGAATGAATGATTCAACTCTTGAATCACATGCCCTAGTCACCCAAGTGTGTGACCTCTAGCTTGAAACACCAAGCTCCACCAAATCACCTTCTTCCTTGATTTAGTCAATATGCAAGATCCCTCTCTAATGACCCTCACTAAGAGCTTGCACTAACTTTAATCACTTAGGAAGAGTATTGAAGGTTTGTGTGTTATTTTCTTTCTTGTTATTGTTGCTCACATTTTTGTTCTCTAAGAACATCAACCAAAGCTTTCTAAC
>CATIWO010041541.1:0-17523 GCA_949673435.1 Macaranga tanarius
GGCAACCCATTAATTAAATTTTAAGTAGGCCTACCTTTCTCCTCTTTCGCGGACCATTCCGTACTTTTGATTTTTCCAAATTTATTTATTTATTTATTTTAATTTCCCTCTCTCTGTGTTTTTTGTATTTTGAAACGCAGAACTGAAAATAACTGCTATTGTTTAGACTCTGTCTCGTCTCTGTTTCTCTCCGCGAAATTTCTTTTTTTTTTCTCAAAATTCTTCTTCTTCTTCATTTGCATAATATCTGTATTCTTCATCTGTTAACAGCGACGACAACTGCTACTAATTCTACGCCGCCGTCGTTTACTGTTATGGTTTCTGGTAAGAGAGCAAGCACGCGAGAGAGAAACAGAGTTCTTCTCTATATTTTCATATTTTCTCAGTAACCAAACGGAAGGAAAATTAAAAACAAAAAAACGTAACCGTTTTCTTATTCTTGCAGGTTTGGATATTGTATCAAGTGCAAGTAACTAGTTGAAAAGTCAAACTTCAAAGTGTTTAATTATGAGGGGAAATAAATTTGTCAGGTTTGTTTTCTTGAAGTTTCTTTCAAGAAGAAAAGTAGAGTACTGTTACTTGAGATATTTTTTATTGATTAATTACTCTGTTTCTTGTTTCGTTCTTTTAATTAATTGGTGAAAAAAAAATTCAGGTTTGAGGATTGGAGTTCAGAGAAGTCATTTAATTCGGAGAGCAGAGAATCCGTATATTCAACTGATGATGGATTTTATGCAAGAAAAGTTAAGCCAACCATAAGCGCTGTTCGCGACAGCATCCACAGAGGCTGGGAGATGGGTTATGAAAGAATTAGAAGCATCAGAAAACCTTTAATATTTGACTCAAGGTCAACAACGTCAACGAGGAGTGATCAGCAGCAGCAACCCGACAACAAGAAGATAATTCTTGATCCGCAGGGTCCGTTTCTTCAGAAATGGAATAAGATATTTGTTGTTTCTTGTTTCATTGCGGTGTCTGTAGACCCTCTCTTCTTTTACATTCCGGTGATTGATGGTGAACAGAAATGCCTTGGTTTGGATACGAACTTGGAAAAGATTGCTTGCGTTCTTCGGACTTTTATTGATTTATTTTACCTACTTCATATAATATTTCAATTCCGTACTGGGTTTATTGCTCCTTCTTCTCGTGTATTCGGGAGGGGCGAGCTTGTTGACGATCCTGTTATTGTAGCTAAAAGTTATTTGACTTCATCCTTTATTATTGATCTTCTGTCGATTCTGCCACTTCCTCAGGTATGCTTTTGTTTTTTTTCTTTGAAGAAGATCCTTTTCTTACAACTGATGTTGATCTTAGCAATTGAATTTTTTTTTTTTTTTTTTTAAATATCAGGTTGTACTTTTATTCGTCACTCCAGAATTGACAAGTCAGGTTCCATTGGTTGCAAAAAACTTGTTGAAAGCTGTAATTATATTACAGTATGTCCCAAGAGTGTGGAGAATATTGCCACTGTTCAGGGAAGTAACTAGAAGTTCTGGTATACTTACTGAAAGTGCCTTGGGTGGAGCTGTTTTTAATCTCTGCCTTTATATGTTAGCCAGTCATGTGAGTTTTGATTTCGCATTTGGCAATTATAATCCTTCACCATCTCTTAGATTCTTTTTTTTCTTCTTGATTGCTAACTAAACAAAAAAAATTTATTATATATGCCAGATAATTGGATCGATTTGGTACTTGATGTCAATAGAGCGTGAAGATGCATGCTGGCGAGGAGCATGTGACTCTGCGACTGCGTGTATTAATTACTTGTATTGTAGAAAAAACCAAACTGGAAATCCCTACTTTAGCCTTCTGAATGAATCATGCCCCCTTACGCCGCCGGATGAATTAAAAGATCAAAATGAATTTAACTTTGGAATATTCTTTAATGCACTTGAATCTCAAGTGGTGGAATCTTGGGATTTTCCAAAGAAATTATTTTACTGCTTTTGGTGGGGTCTGCGTAATCTTAGCGCTCTAGGCCAGAACCTGCAGACAAGTACCTATGTTGTGGAGATTCTCTTTGCTGTTGTCATATGCATTGCTGGATTGGTTTTGTTTTCGTTGCTCATTGGCAATATGCAGGTCATTGCTTGATCCTTATTTGACACTTAAGACACAAAAATGCTAAGCATCTTCCTGTTGATATTGTCTAGGACTGACTGTTGTTTTCTTCTTCTTCAGAAATATCTGCAATCAACAACTGTTAGAATTGAAGAAATGAGAGTGATGAGGCGCGATGCAGATCAATGGATGGCCCATCGTATGCTTCCTGATCCACTGAGGGAGAGAATCAGGAGGTATGAGCAGTACAAATGGCAAGAAACCAGAGGTGTGGATGAGAAGATTCTGATTCGGACTCTTCCTAAAGATCTCAAAAGGGACATAAATCGACATCTTTGCTATGATCTGATCATGAGGGTACTGATTGATCTCTCAGACTTATATGACATTTAATTTCTATAAAATTCATCAACAACTAGCTAAAATATTCATCTATTTGTTAGGTGCCAATGTTTGCGAAAATGGATGATCAAATATTGGATGCAATATGTGATCGTCTGAAGCCAGCACTTTACACAAAAGATAGTTTCATTGTTCGAGAGGGGGATCCAGTTGATGAGATGCTATTTATCATGCGAGGTGACCTAAAGAGTGCGACCACTAATGGTGGAAGAACTGGTTTTTTCAATGCTGTTTATCTCAAGGCTGGTGACTTCTGTGGAGAAGCACTTCTTACATGGGCATTAGATTTCCAGTCTACCTCTAATCTCCCTATTTCAAGCAGAACTGTACAAGCTTTAACAGAGGTTGAAGCCTTTGCTTTAGTGGCTGAAGACTTGAAATCTGTGGCCTCCCAGTTCCGTCGTCTTCACCACAAGGATATCCAGCATGCATTCAGGTGAGTCCTGATATATTATTTGCTTTCAGCAGCATTTTCTAAAGTGAACTGTAAGCATAATTTCATGGTCAGGAATAAATCATTTTTACTTAGAAAATTGACTGTTCTGATGGCAATTGCAAGTGATTAATTCTTGTAATGAAAATACTGATTTGGTTCATCTTATTTTCAGGTTCTTCTCAGTGCAGTGGAGGACATGGGCAGCATGCTTCATACAAGCAGCTTGGCGCCGTTACTGGAGGAGGAAGCAAGCTAAAAGCCTACGCCAGGAAGAAGAAAGATTGCAAGATGCTTTGGCAAAGGAGGCTGCAGCAACCTTGCCGAGCCTTGGTGCCACCATCTATGCGTCACAATTTGCTGCCAATGCATTAAGAAATTTAAGACAAAATGCTGCAGGACGTACCCCAAGAGTACCACAGAGATTAGCACTGGTGCCTCAGAAGCCAACAGACCCTGATTTTTCTGCGCAAAGTCACTAGTGGTCTATTGCAAAAGGTTCAAGTGTACATAGTAATGCTGTTGTTGTGAGCAACTTTTGTATCTGTAATAAATCATCTCAGCTAAGTGTTGATTTTATAGGCTTGACTACATGTCGGAGTTTGAGCTAAGTGACTGTCAGTGTTTTTACAGGTAGAACAATTCATTAAATGTAGTTTCTTAATTGTCGATGGAAGAACCCTGAGAATTAGAATTTTTGTGAATATGGGTTGTATCTATTTTTTTCTGCCTGCTGAAGGCTGAAGCCTAACCCAAGATCAAATTGTCATGTTTAAATATAAAACTGTTTTCTTGAAAACCTGGCAGTGCGTTGCTTAAGTACTTAAGCTTTTCTTTTAGTTGATATTTTCCTGTGAAAATAAAGTTACAAGGATACAATACGAAGTTGATATTTTCTTGCACACAAGTTTGAAGCTAACACTTTCTTCATTTATTTTATGCTACTGCTAGTTATTTTAAATCATGAGAATGTTTCCTTCAAGCCCTTGATTCGTGCCTCCACATGCATGCCAATCGAACCTGAGGCTTAAGGAATCCTGCATCAAGAAATGACATTAATTAGTACTATTTGATGAAACCTTACATGATCTAAAAATATATATATACGCACGAGATTAATATAGATAAGAGATTAATATGTTTACTTCTTGCAGTTTATGTCAATATTAATCCCATGAAAATAATATGCCACTCCACATTTCCTTGGAAGCCTAATAACGCGGCCGATATCAACTTTAGTAGGGTCGATTGCTTTCTTGAGGCACTCACAGGCAGCTTGCCTATCGGCTTTAGTTTTGCACATGTCTTTAAGTGCCTTAACTCCATTGCAGCAGGAACCCGAAGGTTTATCCGATTTACGACGCACATAATCCAGGCATGGAGTTGCATCATTCACAACTGCTGAACACTTAATATCAGCTACAGATGAAGACACAGCTGCTTTTGAAAGCAACAATACAAGGTTTAGGACCACAATCAGTAGAGTCAAGACTCCTGCTCTTGCCATGGCTCTGAAACAAAAATGTACACTAGGCTGATGCTTCAAATGCAATGCATAGCTGAGATATGGCACTTGGGGAATTTATAATTAACATGGTGGTGTGATTGTGGAATGTTTTTCGTTTGGTTAATTCTGTGTTGGTGTCATGAGGACCTTGTGATTTGGGTATGTTTTATTCTAATAAGTTATATACGATTTGCGTATACAATGTATAGATTAATAATAAGCATCCTTAAAATATGCATCATCTATTTTCCCCTTTTTTTCCTTGGCAATAGTTGCATGTAAGCGGTGTTAAGATTCCATGACGCAATTGTTGGGTTTTGCACGTGATAAGCAAAGCAAGCGAAATGAAAAACAAAAAAAAGACCATAAATAACAGATTGTTAGGCCATTCGAGTAGAAGTAAGCCCATCAACAAAAGCACTCCCCATATAAATTTTGAAGTATACTGTGATGTAATGGGCTCAGCAACTCCACCGTAAACCCACAAACCTTAATGCCAATCTCAGCTTTATCTAAATTAGGATTTGCATTTGAAAAGAAATGAAGATTAATTTTCATGATGAATTTTTCGAATAAATTATGTCATACAACACTCAAGTCAAAAGACAGATTTGAACGACTTAAGTGACCCTTGTATATTTGCAAGTTAATTTATTGACGTAGAGTGCAATTGTCTACCATGGTTTCTTGCTATCGAGGTATCAGGACTTGGAATAAGCACATCCTTTGTGTACAGAGTTTTTTTTTTTTTTTTTTTTTTTATCCTTTTAGCTGTGATGCATTGAGCATCTTAGAATACTATTGAAGGTAGTGAACATTTCAGTACTAGAAGATGATTTCTGAAAAATTTGTGCGTAACTGAATCTGCATTACTTGTTGAGTAAAGGGTTTGTCATAGTTTCGAAGTAGTACTTGCATTTTCCAAACGTAAAGCTTAGATACATAAGAGTTGTTAATTACTTAGATGAAAAAATCATGAAGGCGAAATTCGTGGAATTTTAATATTTATTTCGTGAAATAATTAGGAAACTATTACAATATGAAGTTAAAATATACATAGGTATGCAGTTCATTCATTTCTGATAGTTATTTAGTGTAAAAGTAGTAGTAGCTGCTACTTTGTATTTGAGCAGAACATCTTCCAGCAACTTTAATGACTCCTTGACAGGCAACACAAGGCAATAACCTGAGGCTTAGACAAAAAACCTGCATCAAGAAATTAATCATGTTACTGATTCGTACAACCTTATGCATGCATATACTACATGAAAGGGAGGGGCAGAGATATACTTCCTGCAGTCGTATTTAGAATCAATCGGTGGAAGACTAAAGCTGAACCCACATTTCTTGGGAAGTTGAACCACACGATTAGGATCATATGTAATAGATGCCATTTCTTTCTTAAGGCACTGGCACACAGCTTGCTTGTCAGGTTTGGTTTTACTACGGTCCCAAAGGTTCTTTATTCCATCGCAACAAGGCCGTGAAGGATTATTGGACTTGGCGATTATATAATTCAGGCAAGGAGCTACCTTAGCTGCAACTTCAGGACACGGAATAGCGTCCTCAGGCGAAGGCAGAGCTGGTCTTGAAAGCAGCAAGAGTAGGTTTAGCAATGCAACTATGCGAGTTAAGGACATGGCTCACAAGCTGCAAGTATATGTGGTATGCTTCAAATCCCAATGGTGGCTGAGGCTTGCAAATTTGGAGAAGATCTATGTGTATATATATATATATATATGCACGAGTGTGGTTATAGAAAGTTTGTTCGGGTTTGGTTTCTGTTGTTGTCACAAGGAGCTTGTGACTTGTAAATTGTTGGTTTTGCTCTGCTTCCATTTTTTACTAGAACAAGGAACTTAAAATGCAGAAACAGCACGCATTGCTCTTAGATACAAGTTCATTATTATAAATAAAGAGGAAGCCGTTAGAACTCTATGGTGGTTTTGATGGATTTTGCACATGTGAAATCCAAATGAAATAAGACTTGCACCAATAAAACTGACCAAATGTGTAACCCCAACTTATTTTCTATTGTAATTTCAAGATGGGGCATTACTTAGATAAGTTGTGCATCTCCTAATCTGTTCTCTTCTCTCGGCCAAAGGACTCAGACAAGTTGCATGATGTGTACTCATTTTTGGAAATATACACAGCTCTCATCTTGTATGTATTTAGGAAGAAGAAACAAAGTAAAAGATATCAAATTTTTATTATCAATAGTCGAAGTAACTGTTATAACACAACATTTCAGATAAAGATGTGATTTGAATGACCTAACTGAATCTATTTCTATTCACATGTATCTTTATATAGATTGCAATAGTCAGCCATGACTTCAAGGTCTTGATATGTGTCGATATTCAGATTTGGAATCGGCACCACGCTTTGCATACAAAGAACCCACAGTTGGCATTGCGCTGACAGGCTGGAAGATTGTATTTCTAATAAACCAATAGAGAGCCCACTTCAAATTGCAGAGAGCATACTTGATAGCTTTAGTCCCGTTCTCTGGACTTTTGAAACTTAGGGTGACTGAGAGGCCATTCACTTTGTCATTCTCAATCCTGCAAATTATTAGCAATTATTAGTGAAAGATCAACTTTAAAGTTTAAAATCTCTGCTAAAACACATTAAATCACTCCAATATATCTTTCTACAAATATTTACAGGTTCTATTTAGACAGACATTACGCAGGCTAAGTTGGCAAAATTACACACCAGAATACAAAGAATATGAAGAAGGCTATAAATCAAATACCATTAAGCATGTTCATAAGGCAGCAGAACTTACTTGTATGGAAGCTTGAATCGTTCCTTAGGTGGAACGTTATTTTCTTGATCCATCAAGTATGCAAACTCAGCAAAGTCCTTGAGGCATGTCAAGAACAACACCATTGCTTTATCATAGTGAGTGCTCCAAAACCAGTTCACCGGACCAAACCTAAGAAATATAAATAGGTTGGTTAAAAAATCAAGCAGGCGACTGAAACTTTGAAAGTAAAACACTGAAATGAAACCAGATAGCAGATGAAAGGTTTACTATGTCAATCTAACTTTTCCCACAAAAAATGTGAAGGGAAGCAAGATATGACACTGCCTGATATACCAATCTCATTCCACACATTATGTTCTCCTACCGAGACTGAATTCTGTCCATTTACTTTACTAAGGAGGCAAATAATACTTACAGATCATAAACCTTGTTGTTTGCATCCATTATTCGTGGGTAGCTCCCCATAGGAAGCATCTTTATTCGATATCTGAAAATTTAACAAATTAAGGACACATCAATGGGATCATTTTACTTATAATTTGAAGGTTTGACCTCCACTCGGTTAGAGATATAAAAATCTCGGTTGCTTTAAGAACCAAGTCATTCATTCTTTTCTCATAGAGAAACTTATGTGAGGAAAAAACACTTCAACATTACTGAAAACAACGCATATCACACCTGGGAAATGAGAATTTAGTATCTTTGCATGTACATTCAGCATGAACAATTATATAAAAACATAAAGGAAGCTAGAAAGGGAAAAAAAAAAATTCCACATTAGGAAAGGATACGGAAATTTTGGCTCGAAATATTGACACATTGTGTCGAGGAGAAGACAAGCCTGGCCCCAAGCAGCATTTATCTCGTCCCATTCAACCTAAAGGTTTCAGCAGAACAAACATATATTTTTTTTATTATTAAGTACAAGAAAGAGAATTTCAAAATGAGGACAGCAAGCGAGAGAGAGTAACTGTGAGAAATAGGAAGACATCAATTGACAGTCTAACCAGTTTGCATTAGATTAAATGATGATATCAGAAGAACAAATTAAAAATAATTATTGTTTGGGAGAGGAACTTCAAGTTAGCTAGCAACCTAGGATGTCTTGTCAATGTGGATTTCATATGCGAAAGATGGAGAAGGGGAAAAGTCAGAATGAACCAACCATAAACAACTCTTAGAATGTAGCACTTGTGTGTTTACCGGGATTTTAGAAAGTCTTCCAATACGGAAATTGTTTATCGCGCCAAATTCACCATCAGGACCGATGGGGAAGGCATTATTCAGTACATTAGTTTGCTTTAACAACTCCAAATGTGCATCTGTAACTTCAGTCTTTGCTAGAATTGCATCTCTCTCTTCCTGTTGACAGGAGGTTTTTGCCAATTGTGATAACAACACAGCAAAAGGAATTAACATACACAAATAATAACTCAGAAGAACAACAAATGCTCTTAAATTGATCCAAAATTGTCACTAGAAAGAGTGTGTTTATATGCACGCATATTAGCGCTGTTAGTTCACAATTGCAGAAACACACCTGATGTGATATCAACTGAAACTGAAAGTTATTGAGCTCCTGCCAATACCTGTAACATATTGGATTCAAGAACAATGAACAACCAATAACAAGGCTGTAAGATAAAGTGCATAATCCACTCAAACACATCAGACTGAACAGTGAAATTGCATAATCTACCGAAGCACATATCAGATTCAACAGTAAAACTGCATAATCCAATCACAAACATGCAAGAAAGGAAGTGTGAAATACTGTGGGAAAGAGAACATACCGCTCCTCCAATTCTTTAAAGCGTACAGATTTTAACTCCAGTTCTTTCAGTTCAGCATTTACTTCTGCATTTTGTTTCTCTATTTCCTCAATTTCTGCTTCAAGTTTTCTTTCTTCGTCCTCAATCTTAAACAGTAAAAAAACATGTAAAAAAAATAAACACAAATCAACACCTTTTAATGGATTTACTCATCTCATTCTTTCGCTCTCAGACCCACTACTTTTTTTTTAAAAAAAAAAAAGTATGACCACATATCTTCATTTACTAACAATGGATTCCTAACATGCATTTTTACACGTCTTATGACACAGATTCTTCTATCTTACTTGTCTTATGACACATTTGCCTATCCTACTTGCTCTTTCGACACTGCATATATTAGCTGATTAAACATCACACTTACTTGCGTTTAGATTCCCAATACAATTATTTATAAATTTTTATGGCATGTATAAAGACTACTGCATCAAGTTCCATTGCTAAGTGTGCACCTTTAGCTTCTCCTTAAGAAAATCAGCCTCACTAAGAACATCATGTGCCTCCCCCTCCAAGCGCTGAAGGCAGGCTTCATATGCCCCAATGTCTCTGTTTACATCTTCAACCTCCTTATCAAGTTTATCAGATAACAGCCTCATGCACTCAAGGCATAAAGGTTGTTCAACCTGAAAGTGCAATATGAAGCACAAAGGTTATGATCTGTACGCCTTGACAACAACCATCAATCTCGCCAATATGCAGTAACTATGTATTTGAAAACTCAAAAGAATATAGAAATCCAAAAATAACCACATTGATAGGTGAGTAATACCTGTGTCTGAGTTGTAGCAATCTCAAGTGCACGTTTGAGGACAGTTATAGTAGAGTGAAAACCAGTAGTATTGGGCAGCAACTGGCCATTATGTCCTTCTAGGGATGGTAAATGTGTCCCACCTCCATCAGATGGAGGCTCATTATTATATACAACCACAAAAGATTCATCCATTGCCTTTCCACCAGAATCAGGCTGAAGAGGTCCAATGCGAGGGCGTGGAGGGACTCCCTGTCCCTGGGATGGTTTTTGTTTGGGCAAGACAACAAAAGAATTATCCATACGCGTTGAGCCTAGCACACTGCTGGCACCATGCATAGAAAACCCTTGCATAGCTGCAAGTATGACATTACATAAAATAATCAGCACAGCAAAACATTCAACTCCAGTCAAATGGAGTGTGTGTTACCAGGTGCAAACCCTAAAAACACTCAGATTCATCAACTCACAATGCCCAGTACATGCCACAAATTACTAACACCATAGATAATTGTGATTAAGCAACCGACAGTTTCATAATTAAATGGATTTTTTTTTTTTTTTTTTTTTTTTGAGTTGCCACAACTAATTTGAACTAATAAGTAGAAACTTTAATTAAAAAAATAGAAAATTAAGGCAAGCAAAAAGGAGAAGAATGGAAAGGCTAACCGGAGAACTTGTCGGCGTAGGAATCGACGCCGATGATACAAAGGGAATGGTGGCAGTTCTGACAAACCCATCGAGGAAGATTCGGGTCAAAGGGAAAGGCCCGAGACATCGTATCTTCGTTCTTCATTTGTTCTGATTTCAATCAATTGCTAAATTCCGTTTGCTGAGCTCACAGAAAATCAGTACAGGCTTTTTTTTATGTTTTGTTCGTTCCTCAACTTCAACATTTTCGAGTAGCTGCTCGTCTCGTCGATCATAAATTCCATGCAGATATGGATTAATCCCGTTTCTGATTTGGAATTTATCCGACTCCATATATAATTATAATTTGTACTAAAGAAGGAGTCTTTTTTTTGAACAATATTTATTTGTAATGGCAAGGGCTATAATGAAAGCTAGGCTGGGGTTTAAGGATTTATCAGTAATTAACTCTTCTACTTGCTTAAACGACACCGTATGTTATAGAATGGGACGTATGAAAAAAATCTCAAAACCCAATTGTGTACGTTCAATCCAGAACCGACATGGCACAAATCAATTTCCCCTCTTTTGCTTATCTTCCTGCAAATCGATCTCCGGATAAATACGTAAATGATGTCTGAACTTTTTCATTTTTACTATTTTAGTGTTCGAATAAATTTTTTTACTAATTAGGTGTCTGAACCTGTTAAAAATTTCTAAAATAGTGTCTCTAACAGGTTTTACAGGTTAAGGTGTCTATATATCCTATTTTAAGTAATAAATTAACTTAACTACCCTTTTTTTATATTAAACTTTATTTTATTTTTTATTCTAATAATTTTTTAGAAAATTATCAAAAATATAAAAGTATTTTGTATTTATTAAAAAATTAGAAAAACTAAATATTATTTTTTATTTTTAGTGTACTAATTATAGTGGCTGGATTTAATTTTTTATTCATAATTTTAGTCAAAGTAAATTTTTATTCACTATAAAATTATTTTTTTTATTTTTACTTATAATAAATAAAATTTTATTTATTTTTATTTTAGTTAAATTGTATTTTTCTTTTCACTCTTTTAAGTTTAATATTTTTATTTTTATTTTTTATGATAATATTTCAATTTTATTTTTATTTTATACTAATGATATTCAATATTTTTTTTCAAATTTGATATATGAGTGAAAAAATTGAAATCTAATATAAAAAAGGGCATTTAAGATTAAATATACTGAATATTAGATTATAGTAGTTATAACAATAAATTGACTTAAATGTCCTTTTTATATGAGATTTTAATTTCTTTTTTAAAAAATTTAATTTTTTTCACTCATATATATTACATTTGAAAAAATATACTGATATTATTAAAATAAAAAATAAAATTGAAATATTATTATAGAAAAATAAAATAAAATATAAATATTAAATTTGAAAGAGTGAAAAAAATACAATTTAATTAAAATAAAATATAAATAAAAAATTTTATTTGTTATAATTAAATAAAATAATATTTAGTGAATAAAAATTTAGAATGACTAAAATTATGAATAAAAAATTAAATTCAACCACTATAATTAATAAATTAAAAATAAAAATAAAATATTTAATTTTTCTAGTTTAGTTTGATAAATAATAATTATTAGAATAAAAAGAAAATAAAGTTTAATATAAAAAAAGGGTAGCTAAGTCAATTTATTGCTTAAAATAGGATATATAGACATTTTAACCTATAAAACTTGCTAGAGACATCATTTTAGAAATTTTTAGTAGGTTCAGACACTTAATTGGTAAAAAAATTTGTTCAAACACCAAAATAGCAAAAGTAAAAAAGTTCAGACACTATTTATGTATTTATCCTAATCGATCTCCTCTCTCTGCCAAAGACAGTAATGATTTTTAGAAATATACAAAGCTCTCATCTTATATGTATTTAAGAAGAAGAAACAAACCGATGAAACATGATTTGGTGGTTGAGGCTAATGCCCTGGAACCATTAGGTCCCAGGTTCAAGAGCCCCCTTAGAATTTTCTCTATATATATATTAATGATTGTCAAATATGTTTGTAATAATAATAGTTTGTACTAGCTTATGACAATTGTAAATATTATTGTAAACTCTCTACGATACGTATGATTCCTACGTACCCGACCAAAAAAAAAAAAGAATTCTCTATGATATGTATGATTCCTATGTACCCGAAAAAAAAAAAAAAAAAGTAAAAGTCATCAAATTTTTATGATCAATGTTACAATACAACATTTCAAATAAAAAGATGAGATTTGGATGACGTTACTGAATCTATTTATATTCACAAGTCGGTATTTTATACAGATTGCAATAGTCAGCCATGGCTTCAAGGTCTCGATATGTGTCGTCCATATTCAAATTTGGAATCGGCGCCATGTTTTATGTACAAAGAACGCACAGTTGGCACTTCAACACGTGAAGAAACCATTGCGCTGACAGGCTGGAAGTTTGTATTTCCAATAAACCAATACAGAGCCCACTTCAAATTGCAGAGAGTATACTTGAGAGCTTTGGTCCAGTTCTCTGGCTTATTGAAACTTTGGGTGATTGAGTGGCTTTCCACTTTGTCATTCTCAATCCTGCAAATTATTTCCAATTATTAGTGAAACATCAACTTTAATGTTTATAATCTCTGCTAAAACATACCAAATCACTCCCATATACCATTGGCAAAATTACAGAGAATATGAAAGCTGAAAATCCAAAACCATTAAGCATGTCTATAAGGCAGCAGAACTTACTTGTATGGAAGCTTGAATCGCTTCTCAGGTGGAATGTTATTTTCTTGATCCTTCAAGTATGCAAAATCAGCAAAGTCCTTAAGGCATGTCAAGAACAATGTCATTGCTTTATCATAGCGAGTGCTCCAAAACAAATTCACTGGACCAAACCTAAGAAATATAAATATGTTGCTTAAAAAATCAAACTGGCGACTGAAACTTGAAAGTAAAACACTGAAATGAAACCAGATAGCAGATGCAAGGTTTACTATGTCAATCTAACTTTTCCCACAAAAATGTGAAGGGAAGCAAGATATGACACTGCCAGATATACTAATCTCATTCCACACATTATTTCTCCTACTGAAACTGAATTCATATACCAATCTCATTCCACACATTATGTTCTCCTACTCAGACTGAATTCAGTCCATTTACTTTACTAAGGAGGTAAATGACACTTACAAATCATAAACATTGTTGTTTGCATCCATTATTCGTGGGTAGCTCCCCATAGGAATCATCTTTATTCGATATCTGAAAATTTAACAAATTAAGGACACATCAATGGGATCATTTTACTTATAATTTGAAAGTTTGAACTCCACTTGGTTAGAGATGTAAAAATCCTGGTTGCTTTAAGAACCAAGTCATTCATTCTTTCCTCATAGAGAAACTTATGTGAGGAAAAAACACTTCAACATCACTGGAAAAAATGCATATCACACCTGGCAAATGAGAATCAAG
This sequence comes from Macaranga tanarius, assembly GCA_949673435.1. Lineage (NCBI taxonomy): Eukaryota > Viridiplantae > Streptophyta > Magnoliopsida > Malpighiales > Euphorbiaceae > Macaranga > Macaranga tanarius. The sequence goes on from CATIWO010041541.1 coordinate 13,889, forward strand.
TATCTTTGCACTTACATTCAGCATGAACAATTATATAAAGACATAAAGGAAGCCAGAAAGAAATAAAAAAAAATTCCTCATCGTGAAAGGATACAGAAATTTTGGCTTAAAATATTGACACATTGTGTGGAGGAGAAGACAAGCTTGGCCCCAAGCAGCATTTATCTCGTCCCATTCAACCTAAAGGTTTCAGCAGAACAAACATTTTTTTTTTATTAAGAAGAATAAGAAAGAGAATTTTAAAATGAGGACAGCAAGTGAGATAGCGTAACTGTGAGAAATAAGAAGCCATTAAGTGACGGTCTAATCAGTTTGTATTAGATTAATGATGATAACACAAGAAAAAATTAAAAATAATCATTGTTTGGGAGAGGGACTTCAAGTTAGCTAGTAGCCTAGTATGTCTTGTCAATGCGGATTTCATATGCGTAAGATGGAGGAGTCAGAATTAACCAACTCTTAGAACGTAGCACTTGTGTGTTTACCGGGATTTTAGGAAGTCTTCCAAGACGGAAATTGTTTATCGTGCCAAATTCACCATCATGATGGATGGGGAAGGCATCATTCAGTACATTAGTTTGCTTTAACAACTCCAAATGTGCTTGTGAAACTTCAGTCTTTGCTAGAATTGCATCTCTCTCTTCCTGTTGACAGGAGGTTTTTGCCAATTGTGATAACAACATAGCAAAATGAAGTGAATACACAAATAATAACTCAGAACAACAACAAATGCTCATAATTTGATCCAAAATTGTCACTAGAAAGCGTGTGGGTTTATATGCATGCATATCAGTGCTGTTAGTTCACAATTGCAGAAACACACCTGATGTGATATCAACTGAAACTGAAAGTTATTGAACTCCTGCCAATACCGCTCCTCCAATTCTTTAAAGCGTACAGATTTTAACTCCAGTTCTTTCAGTTCAGCATTTACTTCTGCATTTTGTTTCTCTATTTCCTCAACTGCTGCTTCAAGTTTTCTTTCTTCTTCCTCAATCTTAAACAATAAAATAAATATGTAAATAAAATTTTTTATTTATCACAACTCAACACCTTATAATGGATTCACTCATCTCATTCTATCACTCTATTTAAAAAAAAAAAAAGACCGACCACATATCTTCCTTTACTAACAATGGATTACTAACACATAGTTTTTACACGCCTTATGGCACAGATTCTTCTATTTTACTTGTCTTATGACACATTCGCTTATTCTACTTGCTCTTTCCACATTGCATATATTAGCTGATTATACATCACATTTTCTTGCATCTAAATTCCAATACAATTATTTATAAATTTTTCTAGCATGTATAAGGACTACTGCATCAAGTTCCATTGCTAAGTATGCACCTTTAGCTTCTCCTTAAGAAAATCAGCCTCACTAAGAACATCGCGCGCCTCCCCCTCCAAGCGCTGAAGGCAGGCTACATATGCTTCAATGTCTCTGTTTACATCTTCAACCTCCTTATCAAGTTTATCAGATAACACCCTCATGCACTCTAGGCATAAAGGTTGCTCAACCTGAAAGTGCAATATGAAGCACAGAGATTATGATCTGCCTGCCTTGACAACAACCTTCAATCTCACCAATATGCACTAATGATACATTTGAAAACTCACAACAATATAGAAATAAAAAAATAACCACATTGATAGGTCAGTGATACCTGTGTCTGATTTGTAGCAATCTCAAATGCACGTTTCAGGACAGTTATAGTAGAGTGAAACCCAGTATTATTAGGCTGCAACTGTCCATTATGTCCTCCTTCTAGTGAGGGTAAATGTGTCCCACCTCCATCAGATGGAGGCTCAGAATTATATACAACCACAAAAGATTCATCCATTGTCTTTCCACCAGAATCAGGCTGAAGAGGTCCAGTGCGAGGGCGTGGAGGGACTCCCTGTCCCTGGGGTGGTTTTTGGTTGGGCAACACAACAAAAGAATTGTCCATACGCGTTGAGCCTAGCACACTGCTGGCACCGTGCATCGAAGACCCCTGCATAGCTGCAAGTATGACATTACATAAAATAATCAGCAAACCAAAACATTCAAACCCTAACATCACTCAGATTTCATCAACTCACAATGCCCAGTACATGCCACAAATTAAAACACGATAGATAATTGCGATTAGCCACTAAAAAGCATCCGACAGTTTCATAATTAAAGGAATTTTTTCAATAAGCTGCCACAACTAATTGAGCTACAAGAACAACAAATCATTATTAACTAGGAACTTTAATTTTTTTAAAAAAAAATGAGAGAAGCTAACCGGAGCGGGAAGAAGAAGAGTCGTTGAAGAACTTATCGGCGTAGGAATCGACGCCGACGATACAAAGAGAATGGCGGCAGTTCTGACAAACCCATCGAGGAAGATTGGGATCCAACGGAAAGGTTCGAGACTTATCGGCCATGGTATCTTCCTTGTTCATTTCTTCTGATTTCATTAAATTGCTATTCGTTTCATTTCTACAAAATTAATAATTTGCCGTTATTTCTTTTTTTTCTCGCAAATAATTTATCGTTTATTTGGTTCAACCGGATGAAGGAACTTGTTTTATTTTTAAATGAAAAATAAAATTCATTTACAATTAGATTTTAAATTCATTTAAATTAAACACATTTCATTAGAAAAAATAAATAAAATTTATTCCACTATTAAGTAATTTTATAAAATAAAAAATTTAGAGTTAAAAATAAATTTTATCATTTAAACCAAACACATTCACCCAAATTCATAAATGAATTTTTATATTTTTTTAATTATATAAAACACATATTGGATCAATAACACAAACTTTTTTTATAAGATTATGACAATTTTATAAAGTTGTACCGTGTACAATTTTATATATTTTCTTATATTATATTTAGTATATATTTAAAATTCAAAATAATGTGTTATTTTACCTTTTTAATATCGAATTATAGAAATATTTTAAAAATAAAAATAATAGAAAGAGATATTTTAATCTTATAAAAATAAATTTAAAATCATGAAAGTTATTAGAAATTTTAATCATTTTATTAGAATTTTATGTTGTCACAACTTTAAAAAGGTAAAATTGCAAATAAATTCTATAAATTTTTTATTTAAACTAAAAATATTAAATTTGAATTTGCAAATAAATTTCATAAAATTTATAAAATTTATTTATACAAATACACAATTTTTGTTTGCTGAACTCACAAAAAATACTACAGTTTTTTTTTTCATATTTTGTTCGTTATTGAATTTCAAGATTTTCGAGTAGTTTGCTTCGTCGCTCATAATTTTATACACAAATAAAATGATTCAGTTATAGTTTTAATTATAACACCCGCCCCTCTAACACACGTGTGTGTGTCGTATTAAATACCATTTATATTTACTAGATAGTTGTTTTTAATTAAGTGAAGATGGTGATAGAATTGTAGAGAGGGACTTGATTGAAATAAAAATAAGTTTAAGTGCTGAAGAGTAAGAATAGTGAATCATTAAGGACCAAAGTGGATATTTGGCAAGTAAATATCACAATTTTGGTTTCATTTTCATCCTCCCTACGTGAGCATGCAATATGCATGTATGTGGATGTGCATGTATGTATAAGAATGAGTAAGGGTAGAGGAAGTTGCACCATTTCATTTT
>CATIWO010041568.1:0-12544 GCA_949673435.1 Macaranga tanarius
CTTGACGCGTGATTTACTGGTGACTTCCGGAGGCCGAGGTGTACTTGGTGAACCATCCTTCATCCTCATTTGTCATGCATCATCTTGCATTTGGTATTGATGCCATTTATAAATTGGCCATATGTAATGTTTGAGTTGTGAATGTTTTATGTAATGTATATGAGAGCATTGGATTGTGAAGTTTATGTTGTAAATGCACTTTGAGTGTGCATATGAGTTTAAGATAGTGGAGTTTGTGTATAAGAATTATGAAGTATGTATATATGGTTAGGTAATGTAAATGTTGAAATTGCACTAGGTGATGTGCACTGGAACAATGTCTTGTGATGTCTATATATATATACATGAATTGAGAAATTCTTGCTGATATTGTGATTGTGTTGAATGTATGCATATTATTTGATAGAGTGGTTGGTACATATATATATGTGTGATAAGCATGCACTATGTTGTGTATGCACATAAGTATGGATTATGGAGTCGTGTATATGGAAGTGTTGATTGTAAAGAGATTGAATATGTGTTGTTGTAGCTTGATTTGGTTTAAAGTCATGTGTTTTGACATCACAACCTATTTTAAGGGAATTTTAGTCAATCCATATAAATGAATTCAGCCCATGTATCTTCATGAAAGTTGTATCCACTTGAGTTAGCTTTTCGTAGCATTTTGAATTACTTAAATCCGAGTTCGGTAGAGGGAGTTATGGTCAATAGAGTATGACATGGTCCGTAGGCCATGCACACAGAACTTCAGACACGGTCGTGTGCCAAGATAGCACGGCCATGCGGTCACCAAGCTGAGGAATTCAAGCTCTCAGGCACTGGCGCACAGCCATGTGCCAACGTAGCACAGTCTTGTGATCTTAGAGGTCAGGAATCCGAGCTCTCAGGCGATAGCGCACGACCGTGTACTTTCCTCGCATGGCCATACGCGGCCTATTTTCAGAATTTCAGTATTTTTACCATAACTTGAGTTCTAGAACTCCAAATGAGGTGTGATTTGAAGCTATGGAAACTTTAAAGAGTCCTATACAAATTTTATGTTTTAAAAATTTCCAAACTCCACCTCTAAAATAGTCGAAAATGGCCAAAAATTGTATTGGTCACATTGATTTGCATTTGCCATGCATGACCTTTATGTGTTCAAAACCTCATAACTAATTTTGTACATTTTCAAATTGTGTGATTCAAATTGGAAATGAAACTAGACTCATAAATAAAGAGTTTTAAATAGTTTGGAAATGAATTTTACATCTTTGCTTTTATATATGATTATAAAAGTTTATACTCTAGTGGTTTTAAGCCACATTTGTATAAGTATGTGTTTTCTTGGTTGAATTTGATGTTGTTGTGCAATGCATGCTTATATGGCTTGGGTGATGAGAGTGAAGTTGCATGGCATATGGTTGTGTTCTTGAAAGAATTTATTTTCTTTCTAATTAGAACACGTATTGTGGTGAATTGAGGCCACGTGTTGCGGGTCTCACATAATTAGCTTGGGTTAAGCCTAATACTAATTTATATGGATATAGAGTGTGTACTTCATCTGCAATCAAAATTTTTTACCTTCAAATCCTCAACTTAAAACTATTTAATTTTCCCTTGCAAACCATCAAGTTTAATTTTTTAATCCTAGAGATTTTAATATTTCTTCATGCTTTGCTCTGGTGTATTTCCCTAAGAAAATTTTGAGTTTAATAAAGAAACTGCTACCCAGAACTCCAAAAACTTCCCTTCTTCAATTTTCAACAAAACCAAATAAATTTATTTTATTATTATTTTTTTTATTTTTTTTCCTTACCAGTTTCTCCCGCCGGCCCAAGACCACCTTCATCACCGCCGGCGTCGAAACCAACAGCTCCGCCGTCCATCAAGCTACTACCTCATCTCATCGTCGACGGCTGCTGCTGCTGCAGGATGCGATGTCACTGGGAAGAGCATCAACGCTACTATCGCTCAATGCGCGACCGAGCTCCCTGCGCGACTGGACCACCGGACGCTGCTGTTGCCGCTTCCTGCTCGCCTCATCTCATCGTCGCCGGTGCTGGGGAAGACCGCTAGACCGTTGCTTCCTATCCTTCTTCGACCGGTGTTTTCAATAGAAAAGGAAATTGGTTTGTTACTGACCGAACCAAATTTCGATCAGTAACAAACCAATTTCGATCGAACCATACCTGACTGAGCCGACCCTAACCGAACCGACCTTCAGGCCAAAACTACTTTATTCCCTGATTTTGGTTCAATAGAGTTGGATTTTACTGCGTTTTCCACTTCCTCCAGTGCATTTTGCAAATCAAAGCTTCCCTTAAGGTTTACTGCAGGAGAAAACGCCCGAGTAATTTCTACCTCTTAATTTTCTTTGTCTCTGCAATGTATTCTTGCCAGAAACTATGATAAAATTGTTGAGCATTGTTGAGAATTCGTGAATTGTTGGATTTTCTAAAAGTTTATTATAATTTTTGCAAAAACTGTATGTTGAAAATAAAAATGAAATGCTGCCCAATTTTTATCTTGAACATCGGTGAAATTTGTAATTTTACTGTGTTTATGCAAAATTATTTTCCACTGTATCCAGAATTTAACTTGTATAATTTTATACAATTGAGCTATAAATTTAATTATTTTAGCAATTGATTGCCAAAATAATTATTTTAGATATTTTTAGCTTAATTAAAGGAAATTAATTTAATAAAATCCTTTAAACTTAGCCAAAAATTCACAGTAAATAATTTCTAGAGTTGATTCCTTGCTATTTCTTCAACAAAATGACTTCTAAAAATTCGTTCTTTATTATCACCCCTGTACAAGCATCAATTCCTGTATTACTCCCTAGAAAAATATTTATTATCAATTATTTAGTATTAATTTGCCAAATATGTACCTTAATTTCACAAAAATCCAAGGGTAATAAGCACTTCAAGGCATCTTATCGACTAGGAGGCTATTTTAGCCCATTACCTCCTTATTTCCCCCGTAAATTCTGTCTGATTTATTATTTTACATTTTCTGCACTTTCTGGACCCATGCTCAATTCTGTGCTTTTCCTTCAAGAATTTCCTTGGGAAAATTTGGTGAAATAGCTTTCTTATATCATTATGGCCTATTACCTCCATACTTCTCCCAACAAATTTTGCCAGTTTAAATCAGTTTAGCTTTTTCACACGATTCTGGCTAAGTGCATGGGTGTAATGCTTGGACCTTAGGGAAAATGGCCTAATTGTGTTTTATTTCACCAAATTACTGTTAATCATAAGAGATTTAGGCTAAATATATAATGCCCATAATCACCATCATACATGTGTCAACAATCCACCATGTCACGTGGCATAGAAAAAAAAATATTTTCTTTACTCAAATGTATATATATATATATATATATATATATATATATATATATACATTTGAGCATACATTGTTTATCATTTCACATAAATCAACATATGACAACATCTACACAACAATATATAAATATGCCGACATGATATGCAGGATGAAGGTCGGATGCACCAAACTCGTTTTGGCCCTCCTAAGACTCCAATACAAGCCTCAAACTAAGTCTAATCGAGTCTTGCAAAATTTCAACAGTAAAGGGATGAGCTTGTAACTCAATAAGCAACTATGAATACAATTGTATACATCTACCAATCACATAGGAGTTGATTGATGTAGCATATAATCACATATATAAGATACATTCTAATGCTTATAATATAGTCTTTCAATCCTCTATTAAGTCTATATACAATCACCATAAAGTTACATTATACTTAGCACTACATCGAGTACGTACGGAAGTCCAAATAAAAAAAGGGGCAAGTGAGCAATAAAATGTCAAGCTCTTTTAGAGAATCTTAATGATAGATTCAACACAAATTTAAAACATGAAAGTTGTTGAAGACTCTTTAAAGTTTCTCTAGCTTTAAACTACACCCCATTTAGAGCTCTATAGCTCGAGTTATGGTCAAAATACCGAGATAAAAGTGTGCTAAAAGAGGAGGCTGACTTCTCATGATCGTGAGGACTTGCTCATGATCGTGAGAACTTGCTCATGATCGTGAGCAAGCTCCTCACGATCGTGAGCCATCTCATGAGCAGCTCTGTTAGAGCTATTTTTTTAACATAATGGCCAGGGATGCTCATGAGTGCTCCTCACGATCGTGAGCCAGCTCGTGAGCAGCCCTACTCAGCCAAAACACCCCTTTTTGCCACTCAAACATCTAGCACTCCATTCTATACTTGTATATAACTCAATTCAAACTTAAAACACTTCATACACCCACTAAACATCATCAATTTAATCATCAACATATAATTCACAATCATTCACAAGATTTACACATCCATATTCATCATTTCATCACACTTCCATCACTCCTTCATACATTGTGTCATTCAAAAGCATAAACTTAAAGTATGTATAAATCACCACATTAATTAATACCTATGTAATCACATTCAATAATATATTTAGCACTCATAACCAAATTCACAATATTTCAAGAGTTCATACATTCATAGTTCATTCTCACTTTTATTATTCGGCCGGTTTCATTCTCACATAAATACCTCACACTTAGCCTCATTGGCTATATTTCTCACAATTTCAATATCAATCAAATGGCCATTTAGTGAGACTATCCACCCGGCTCAGTTTCACTATCTCGGCTCAGTCTCACTATCTCATATATTATTTTTGGGTAGCTATACGCCCAGCTCAGCTTGCCCATCTCACATATCACAATCTCATTTATATAGCCATTTAGTGAGACTATCCGCCCGGCTCAGTCTCACTTCTCACATGGGTAGCTATACACCCGATTTAGCTTGTCCATCTCACAATCATATATCCTCACATTCCTCACATATCACACTTTCATGTGAATCACAACACAATATAATTCAATGCAATTGCATATTAATAAATCGTCATAACAATATTTCATCATTGTTCCATCCATGCTCATAATTCCAACATCACAATATCATTCCATGCAATTGTATCTCAATAAGGCATTATCACAATATATCACTACTATTCCTTTCATGATCACAATCCATTTCTCATAGTCACCACATCAATATACACAATATATTTCCATACAATTGCATTTCAATAATGCCACTATAACCACAACTCATCAGCATTCTATCCATACTCATATTCATAGGCTTCCACAAGCACAATTATAATGTTAATATTGCATATACATATATCAACATTTGCTAATATTCCCAATACACAAAATGGTGGAAACTCATTGCCCATTATATTCACCAACCCATTTTTGCATTCAATTCCATTAAAGGAATACACAATAATACACATAAGAAATGAGCATATGTACATAACATGTATTCATAGTTACTTACCTTAAAGTGCTTCCAACTTCAAAAGGAGTTTTTTTTCTACTTATGAGTACCTTCCTTCCCTTTATCAAGTCCTATACATAACCATATATCAATTTCATATAACAACTATGAATCTTGTACCTAAATGCACTAGATGCACTTTAAAGCTTAAGATTCAATATATCCAAAACATTCACACACAAGTTCAAAAATCATGAAAATTATACTGAAGCTAGACCTATGATTTACTTCAAATTCCAATTGAAATTTCTTAGTTTGGATATGTATGGAATTAATTATGGATTTTTGAGCAAAACCAGGTAAAACAGAGTTGACAGGTTGAGCAAAAAATGTCAGTCCAACTCAGACAGTCTTAACAGCAAAATCAGTACAGGGCCAAAATACAAAAGTTGTAGAGGACCTTTGAAGTTTCCAAAATATTAAACCTTGCTCAAATCAGAACTTTAAAACTCCAGATATGATCAAAACAACAGGACTGATGCACATGAAAAATAGAATCCAAATTCATAACTCCAAAACCTAATTTCAATTAACCAAATATAATAGCATGGCTTACCTAAATGATGCTCAAACCACTTATAGATCTTCAAAAGCTCCCTAAAATGATTATTAGATATGTAGAGAATTTATTAAAATCTCTCAAATCTATCAAAACTCTCTCTTCTTTTCTTCCTCTCTATAATTCTCTACACCTCTCCTTACACAAAATATAATAATATTCATAAATGCACCAACTAATCACAAGTCACCAAATGGGCATGAGATGTCCCTTTAATTAATAACTTAATCTTTATTAAAGAATTAAATAATAAGAACTAGATAATTACAAATAATTATCTCTACAATTTCTTAATAAAATAATACATAAATATCACCCAAATATCTCTACACCTCCTTAATGAAATGGAATAATTACTCAGTAATCCACAACTTTCTATTTTAATACATAACTCTAATCTTCCTTAACAAATATGCCCCTCTGTACCAACATGTACATACCACACTTAAATATAATCTACAACTCTACTCTAAAAGTCATAAAGGTATAATACATGAACAGTGATTTTAAGTTACGGGTGTTACAAAATATCACATTTTTAGCTCATTACTGCCATTAAATCTTTGATTACCCCAGGTTCTTTAATTACTCCCACTAAGCCCTTGGTCACTTCTACCACTCCAAGCAATAAAGGAAAGGAAGTAGCTAAGCTACCACCAAAATCCTCCAAGAAGAAGAAGACAGTCACTCTTGCTCCAGCAATGAGGAAATATCGGGTTCAAACATACTTTCTCTAGATTTTCCTCTTTATTTCAGCTTTATTTTAATTTCTAGCATTTTTTTTGCTTGCTAACAATTGAGACTAGCAATGAGAACCCCTCACCATCTCATTCTCCTTCTCCTTATGTTAATTTTTCTTCTAATTCATCAGATTCCTATGCTTCTTCCTCAACATTACCCCTTGTGTCAGATCTATTACCTCCTGCTCTAGCTCAATTACCTCCTACCTCTGATTTGACTCCTTGTGCTACTCCTCAGGTATATACTTTTATTTCTCCTTTTTCTTTACTTGTGCATTTCCATACCCTTGGCTTAGACTTGCTTGTTATAGGAGGTTGATCTTGGTCCTCCATTGATGACATGGAGATTATGGTGGATCTCAGCTACCTAGAGATTCCTTCAAAGGTTCCCTTTATAGATTTTTCGACTTCAAATAATGATTTAAGGCCAAGGATTCAGTGAGGACTATCCTTAGCTTAGAGATGGGTACCCTCTAGAAGACTCAGAAATCCACAGTACTTTTAGATTATCACCTTGGAGCAGCATTCCAAGTCAGCTATCATTACAACTTTGAAGAACCAGATTATTTTGAGCTTCTCTTACCTGGAAGAGTCTAGTGCAGCTCATTTGACAGCTTATAGTCATCTCAATCTTTTTCACCAGGAGAAAGATACTTTCTTTGCTAAACAACTTAAGATAAAGTAGATAAAAAAAAGAAGCAGTAGGAAAGATAGCTTTTCTTTAAGTGACCAAGAAAATTGAGGAACAAGAGGCCAAACTAGCAGCCTTGAAAGCCCAAAAGGATGTTCTTCTTTGCAAGAACAAAGAGTTGACTGCCAGGTACCAAGATATAGTCTAGAGAGCCCATTCCATCAAGAGATATCTGGAAAGTAAGAAGGAAGCAGTCAAAAAGTGGTTGAGCCAGGAGGAAGAGGCTATGATTACTAGGCAGAAGTGCCTAGATATCTAGAAGGACTTGCGTTGCTTCGACCTTGACTCTCTGTGACTTATTTTTAGCTGTTTATAGACTCTATGCTTTTATAATGCCTGTGATGTTATTTAGCACTTTGTTCCTTGATATTAATCATTTGGAGCATGGATATTGTGATGTACATCCTTTCGTGGATGACTTGATATTTTAGCTATCACAGGGCTTATTTTTACTTCAGTTTATATTTGTTGAGCATATTTTTATCTGTGTCACACAAACAACATACTTTGTACCACAACCATTCATTTTTCTCATCAAAACATCCAATTTTCAGTATAAATACTGCCAAAATTTTACAAAATTACTACTCACTGCATTCTTAACCTGTAAACTAATAAATTTCACACAAAAATAAAAACACACCAAAATTCAGTAAAACTAAATTTTATTTATTTACAGTGACTATCAAGCCAACTTTCACGCCCAAAAAGTAAAATTTTGCCACTTTATGCACTAAGTGGCAACCTTCTGACATGAGGCCATGTAACACCCTCAACTACAAACATACATGTGTCCCAACAATGCATAACCATGTGGCATAAGAAAGTTTCTCATGTATATAATAAAATCTTATACTCAATCATTTTACTTTATTACTAAGTATACATGATGTCTTTACATAAATCAAAATGCTAAAAGCAATTAAAGATAAGATTGTCGATACGAAGTTTGCTTTTGATCCACCTAAGCTCACAAACACCACACACCTTAAGCTCTATCTATCTACATCCTAAAAAATATATTTTTGTAAAGGAATGAGTTTGCAACTCAATAAAAAATTATTAATATAATATTGTAATTAAAAATTCTCAAGAACTAATTAATCCAATTTAATTAAAACTACTAAAAATGGACTACACGGGCATGCTTCTCCCTGTGTAGTTTACTAGACAAAATTTACAGTCGAGATATGGTCTAAAACATGGCCGTGTTTTGACCTGTATACCTCACTTTCCAAAAATTCAATACACATATACGGCCAAGGACACACCCGTTTCTTTGCTCATGTATCTCATTGGACACAATTGCCACCTTAAACATGCTCGTGTCTCAACACATGGTCTGAGACATGCCCGTGTCTCAGCCTGTGTTCTCAACCTAAAAATTTAATAGTACGATATTCCAAATACTTCCAAACCATTCAACACTTCCATATCATCAACAACAACTAACATTTACTATCACATATATATTGATGTATATAAATACACATCAACAGACAACCATAATCATCTCATCATTTTAAGTAATCCACAACTACATTTCATACCAAGTCCACATTTAACATATAGGTAACACAATGCAACATCCATACACAGGGCAATATCTGGTTGGAATTAATAACATAATTTCTCGCGCATATCTCAGTTTTAACAAAATATATAGTATCCATAACAAATACCCATAATTACAAGAATGTGTACATTCATATTCTCATCTCATTGCTCAATATCCAGCCAAAACCATTTTTCAAACCATCATCTCACACAAAGCCACATTTGGCATATTTCTCACAATCATATTCAAATTTCAAATGGCCATATGTGAGACTATCCGTCCGGCTTAGTCTCACTTCTCTTAATGTAATCATAAGTAGCTATCCGCCCGACTCAGCTTTCTTATTTCACAATCAGTGAAGACTATCCACTCGGTTCAGTCTTTAATTACTTAACACACTTTCTCACACATCATCATTTCCTCACTTGTTTCACCTTCTAGTGGAACGCACACATCATATACAACACAACTCAACACAATTGCATCATAATAAGTCATCATATTAACATTCTATCCACAATCACTAATTCAATCTCACATTCACATTATTCATCAAATACAAATATGATATTCACCATATTTCACAATCCACATATTTATTTCATATCGCCATCATTCAATCAATTCACATATATGTACACAATCTATATTTGAATAATCAAACATCACTTCACACCACTTTCTATCAATTCATTCCATCATAATTCAAATTCTCACACATTAAAAAATATATATGGATCATTTTATACTACATCACATAAGTTGCTCAATTCATTCTTAGCCATATAATTCCTTATTCATGAGAAATCAATATGTATATACATTATATTAATAATCACTTACTCAAGGTGCTTCAACTCCTTCAAAAGAGAAGCTCTCCTATTGATTGATATCTTCTCTATCCTTATCATTTCCTACACATAAGTTATACATCAATTCACAAAGTAAACATGATACTTGCACCCAAATACAACTAAGTACAACTCTATGCTTAAAGTTCAATGTATTCAAATAATTTACACACATGTTCAAAAATTATAAAAATAATACTAAAACTAGACATATGAGTCTACTTATAATTTCAATTGAAATTTCTCAATTCAGACATGTATAGAATTTAATATGAATTTTTGATCAAATCCGGACAAAACAAAGTTTACAGCATAAGCAAAAAAATGTCAAGCCCTGCTAGTTAACTTTAATGACAAAATCAGCTCTGGTTCATAACACAAAAGTTGTAGGGAACTCTCTGAAGTTTCCAAAGCATCAAACTTTGCTCGAATCAGACTACTACAACTTAAGATATGGTCAAAACACTAAGACTGATGCAAATGAAAAACAGAACCCAAATTTCACATATTAAAACCTAACTCAAATTAACCAAAAATAAATGCAAGGCTTACCAAATTGATGTTCAAATAACTACTAAATTTTTTAAAGCTCCCCAAAATCCTTACTTGATGTGTAGAGAATTATTAATTTATCCTAAAGCTATCAAAACCCTCTCTCCTTCTCTTCCTCACAAAAATCTCTACACAACTAAATACACACACACACACACACACTCACTCATAATAAAATATTCACCAATCAAAATTCTATAAATACACATTTAGGTGTCCCCTAATAAAAAGCAAACTTATCCCTTAAATAAAATAATACTAAATTCCTTAATTATTATAATTCAAAAATATCATCATAATATCACTCTAACCCCTTAATAAACTAGGATAATTACTCAATACTCCACAACCTTCTATTTTGACAAATAACTCTAAAACTTTCTTAACAAATATGCCCCTCTCTACCAACATGCACATACCCATACTAATCAACACCCAAATTTCAATTCAACAACACCACTCTTTAACCACATACCCCAATGGGTCATATATAATTCAATAAGTAATTACTCATAATAGGCACACACTTCACCTACTTCATGCACATAGGAGTGCTAATGCATCATGTCCAATCTAAACAAATAATATAAAATGAAATTCATAAAATTGCATGCCCCACCTTGCAGGTATTACAGGCCAGTTACCCTTTTTCTTTATTTCCCTTTCATTTTCCACATAGCGAGAAATATTTCAGCACCATCTTTCTTGCTTAGCATTTCAGTATAGTCCCTTGTAACATAATTATTCACTGAACCTCCTCTTATACCTTTTACCCCCTAAGTGTTTAGAATTTTAGTAGTATTTTCCTCAGCCTTCTGAATCATGAAGTCCTTTTTCTTTGCAATTAAACCCTCTGTAGTTTTAGGCCTAAGTTGAATCTCTTGTTTATTTTATCTCCTTTCAGACTGAGCAAAGTTTTAGTGCTCTGCCCTACGCCACTACTTGTTTGGTGAAACATGTGGTGGCACCACAAATCTTGGTTGCTTCCTGTTGAATTTTAATGGTAGCCTCTTGTCCTCCCTCATTGGCTTAGATTTATAGTTATTTCTTAATACAGCCGTTGCAGGAAGCTTTTTCTCTGGTATTAAAAACCTCCTGTGAGGGATTGATCTCCAGTAGTTCATAAACTTGTTAGAATTCATATTGGAAGGTTTAACTACCTTCTCTTTTTTTCTGATTTTATTGTTCAACTCCATATTGGTAGGATCCACTGGAGCTTCCTTTTCTGCTTTTATATCTACTTTCTCATTTGGGGGTTTTGGAGAAAGTACACAGTCATCCTTCCCTTGGGGAATTTATATAGGACCTTCATGAAATGACATTTGGCCTTGAGGAATCTGCACTTGGCCATTAAGAATTTCTATTTAATTAGGTAGAATGTTACCCCCCCGAGCCTTGCACCTAATTTTGAGGATTTAGTGATTGGCCTTGAGGAACTTGTAAATTATCTTAGTGAAATATTATCTGACCTTGGGGTAATAGTACCTGCTCTTGATGAACATTGCCCCCTGGGCTTTTTTATTGCTGAACATCCTTATGGTTGTGAATTCCAAGTTGAGGACTTGGATTTTCCTTGTTACCACTAGGAACCATATCTTCATCATTAGGCTTGGGTTGAACCATCACCTTTGGAGACACTTTATGACTCCCTTCCTTCAGATGCTTCAGATAGGCTTCAATTGTAACATCCGTGTCCTGGAACCGGATTACTGTTCATTAATGTAAATTAAGAATGTTATTACTGTTGTTAATTAAATTTGATGATTTAAGATTTGTTTGCCACTATTATGAATAAAAGATTTAGAGTTTGATTATTTTGTACTTAAGTCAATAATTGATATCGATTAAGCATGTGGCAATTAATTGAAGTT
The DNA here is from genome assembly GCA_949673435.1 of Macaranga tanarius. NCBI lineage: Eukaryota > Viridiplantae > Streptophyta > Magnoliopsida > Malpighiales > Euphorbiaceae > Macaranga > Macaranga tanarius. The sequence goes on from CATIWO010041568.1 coordinate 12,193, forward strand.
GATAAGATATTTTATTGTATTGAGATAAGAACTAATGAGATATAGTATACGGTATTAGGAATTGATGATATTAGATGAAGTTTTGAGGATGAATTTGAAAGAAAAGAAAGAAGAGGGGCTAAGAAGTAAAAGGGGAGGATAAGTATGAAATAAGAAGGAAGAAGAAGTTTCTGCAGAAGAAGAAAACAAAAGGAAACGGAAAGAAAAGAGAAAAGAGAAAGAAGAAGAAAAAGGAAGAGAAGAAGAGGGAAGCTTGTGTTCTGAATTCAAGAAGCAAACCTTAGTAAGAATTTGACGGAATCAGCAGGAGAAAACAGTGAGTGGTTCAATTCTCCTTATTGCTCTATTTTTT
>CATIWO010041620.1:0-16803 GCA_949673435.1 Macaranga tanarius
GGGTCAAAAAAATTCATGTAATTTTCTCATTGTCGTAGTATTTTTTTCCGAAATTTAAAAACCGAAATCAAACCAAACCAGTCGGTTATATATTTTTAAAAACTGAAATTAAACCGAACCGAATTGGTAACCGACCAAACCGGTCGGGTCGGTTTGGTCAAGGCATTTTGCCAGTCCCACAGGTGAAATGCCTTGGCCATTTCGCCTGTGGGACTGGCGAAATGGCCCTAAATGATCCAAGGGGCCATTTCGCCACTCCCACAGGCAAAATGGCCCCAAAAAAGGTCTGACCAGTCAAACCGAACCATAAATTGGGAATTTTTTTTAAACCAAACCACAAAAATTGAAATTTTTTTAAAATCAACCACAAATTTAGAATTTAGAAAATTTGGGACCCTATTTTGGTAAATAGCCCTTTATATATTCCTCTTTTTAATCCCTTCTTTTCTCAATGATGTTACTTTTCCATTCAATAAATTCAAATTAAAAAAGACTAAACAAAGAATTGAAATTGCATGCATATATATTACAGCGTTTCCTACCATCAGTCTGGTAAGGACCCAGCACGAATGGGGCAGAAGCATTAGAACTAGGAAGAGAGACATTTGATCAGAAAATGACAGTGAGAAAAGCAATAGAAGAAGCTAACATACCTTCACTTACGTTTCCGCCAACTGCTTCACCGGTTACTTTGTGGGCAGCCTATCATAGATTGAGACGCTCACTCCTCCGACGGACACGGTCTGTATTTACGGTGACGGTGACGTAAAGGGTAATATCAATATTAGTTATGAGATTAGTTTGATGATGAATGATGATGAGAAATAGCTACTACTAACTAATAATTCATTAATATGGTTAAATAATACAGGATAATATTAATTTGTTCTTTCTTGGAGTTGTTGACACTTACTTTATATAGACACATGGTTTGACCCGGCCCACGAGGCAAAAGCCCGATAATGAAAAAATGATAAATAAGCCCAATATGCAAAGGAATTGGATTCTGGCCCAATTATGAGAGACCCAAGCACACTCCAAACCCACCAAACCAAAACCTATCAGAGCCCAAATAACCTACAACCAAATTGAACCAAACCCATCAGAGCCCACACAGTGCCGTGGTCTCCGAACACTTGAGTGCGCGCTGAACCCCGCCCCCTACAATGGTGTATTTTTTTTTTATTTTTTTTCCATGTGTCTAGCTGACGTGTTCAATCTGGCAGCTTTCCAGTTGACACGTCAGCATGCAATCACCAGAATGATTATCAGTGCATTGAATTGCAAATTTAAAAAGGTCTACTCATGAAATTGCCAAAATTAAAAGGATACGATAGATTTCCAAAAAGTGTGAAAGGTTATGTATTTTTTTTTTTTTTTTTGCAAATAACTCAATAAAAAACTATCAAATAATCATTACAATATCAAAAGACAGGGTACCAAACATAACGAGAAGAGATCAATTAAAAACTGAACATTAAATCGAGGGAAGGCGCGAAAGCGAGCAGAGAGGCTTGAATTGATCCATAGCAAGCAGACCAGTGGTTACTTCAATAACATATTATATATATATATATATATATATATATATATATGCGAAGATTAGCTATGGACTCCTTCACCTGCGTTACTTTAGTTGGCGGCAAAATTGATTATGGCTGCTCTAAATGAGGTAAAAAAAATTTTAGTTTTATGCCTTCAATCTCATTTTTGTCATGTTTTTTGGTTTCATCATCTGTTTAAATGCTCATTATGCTTGAAGTTGGCGGCAAAATTGATTATGGTGCTGCTCTAAATGAGGTAAAAAAAAGTTCAGTTTTGTGCGTTCAATTTCAATTTTTCATGTTTTTTTGGTTGCATCATCAGTTTAATGTGGAACTGAATGGCAATTTATAAGCTATTCAAATGATTTATGGTCTTCAAATTGTTTGTAGTTCATAATGGTGGGAAATGGAGAAAAAAAAATCATATAATCTATCAAAAATTAATTAAGTTGCAACTCTAATATATTAAATTAACTATACAAAAATACACACAAATCTGAAATTTATACAATCAAACTGAAAAAATGAAAAAATATTCAAAACAGGCCGACGAATAAAATAAACTTAATTATGTTTTTGTGTTATGTTTGGATCATTTTGGTGAGTGTTGTTGCTGCTTTGAATGCGAAGATTTGCCTGTAATAGCTTTCTTCACTTTGATTATTGAATGCTTCACCTTTGATCCCACGCCTGATAGTATATTGTGTGACTTCTTGTGTGCAATTTTAATGTCATGAATGTCTCTTGATGCTTCTACCATTACTGGAGCATCTGAGCCTGAGTCATTCTTTTTGTGCTCATCTTCTTCATGTTCATCTTCCTTTTCTTCTTCATCTGATTTCGCCTTCTTTTGTGCCTCTGCGGTTTGCGTTTCTTCTTTGGTTGTCTTTGGTTCTGCCTCTCCTGTTATTTCTTCTGCTGCTGGTTGCCATTTTCTTGTGGATTTCTGCATAATGTCAAGTAATGAATGTTTGGCTGATTCCTTTGACGCAGTCTCCTCTATTGTCTTTCCATCTTTTTTGCTCACTAGATTCTCTGCGCTTTGTTCTTCATGTCCTTTTGCTTCTGAATCGACATCTGTAGCATATGCAATCGGTTCCTGCAGCACCTGTGGAACTTCTTTGTTGATGGTTGAAATTATTGTCTCTTGTTCTACTTGTTCTTTCAAAGTTCCATCAAATGTTTTTTCTTCCGGATGAATGCCTGGGGCAGTGTCAGTGGCTTCCACAAGGCTCATGGCACTTTCTTTTTGAAATTTCTCTTCATCCAGATCCTGATAAGATAAAATTTGAAGATGTCTTAATTGAAATTGGAGATAGAAATTTTTTTATATGGGAACACTGAGGACTTGTGAGAAAACGGTTACAAAATTCTATAAAATTGACTGTTATCTCATTTATGATCTTGCTGCATGAATCTCAGAAGAGTTCCATATTTAATAAAAATTTGCCTTTCTTCTGCTGCTTTTGTATATTTTGGATGAAGATTTATGGGTAAAGGCTAGAAAAATGGAGAAGTTGAGCAGCTAAATATGTTACCTTTTCTGCAGATTCTATTCTGCCATCTCCAGATATTGCCTCATCATCCTGATTTTCAATGTTCAGTTTATTTCCTGCATCTTCTCCTTTTTCTCCTCCTGTTTTATCTGGAAAATGCTCTTTAATACTCTCATTTGCAACAAAAGTTTGTTGAAGGTTCTCAGTTGTTCCTTTTTCTATGCTGATCTGTTTATCAGTTGTTTTGCTTGCATTTGTCTTTTCAATTTCCTTGTGTAACTGTATTTTAGATAAAGGCTTCAATTTTATAGAACTGAAGACTCTAGAAAATAAATAAAAATAAATTATATTATGTAGTCTTACCACTTCATTTTCTATCTCCTTTGCTAATATTTTATCTCCAGAATTTGCTTCATCCTTCAGTTGATTTTGTGGGTAGCTTTCCTCAGTTGCTGCTTCAGCAAGGGCTATTGCAGGACAATTCTTAGTATCGTCCTTTTCCTCCTGGATCTGTTGTAATCTCTCTTAGTTAACAGTGCTAGAATGTTTTAACGCTTACGAAAAAGCAAAATAAAAAGGGAAAGAGAAAAAAGAAAAAAAAGCATGTAATACTTAAAGTTATGTTCAATTCTCTATCTGACCTGTTCTTTTGTGACTCCAGTATGCATAAATTCAGTTGCATCAGCTGTTCTTTTGCTATGATTTTCTTCGGCCATCAAATCCATGGTTGTTGCCTCTCTTTTCTCGTTTTCATGTTCAGGCTGCAATTTCAAATGTACTTCCTCCAATCTCTCCTCCTGTACATCACTGTCAAGTTGAGGTTCTAATTGGGAGGGTTTGATCTCTCTAGGCTCTTCCTTTTGCAAAGTTGCTTCTTCAAGTAGGCTCGGTTCACCTTTGGGCATTTCCACTCTTATTGTCTTTTCTTCTATAGTTGCAGCTGCAATTGAAATGCCATGCTCCTGCTCTTCAGAAAGCAGTCCAGCTGATGATGTCTGATTTTGCACTTCAGATTTCTCTGTTGGTTGAGGATGATCAAAAGTAAATTCATATTCTGGTACTACAATATTCTCATGAGAACCAGACTTGAACACCAAATCAGAATTTTCTTTAATTTCTTCTTTTGTACCGTCTTTACCCTCATCTTCCTTTTGGAGGCATGTCTCTTCCACTTTTGATTTGTCTACCTGCACTTCCACTTCCTCTGCTTTCTCTTCCATGCTCTCAGTTTTGACTGAAGTTTCAATTTCCTGTTCCCTTGAAAGTGGTATAGAGGATGGTTTCTGATTCTGCTCTTTAGATTTCTCCACAGGATTGATCTGAACTGAACAAATTTCATCCTCTTTAGGCTTTCCATGTTCTACGTTGGACTCTGATATGGATTCAGAAGCATTTTTCTTGTCTTCAGTTTCAACTGAAGTCTCTCTTGTTTCCTTTTGCACTTCATTTGGACTGTGAAGCTGTATTTCGGAGACCTGGAGTTTCCTGGACTCTTCCTTTTGCAAGTAAACCTCTTCACTCGTTTTTGGTTCATCTTCTAGCAGTTCTTCTCCCCTTATATTCTCTTCTGTTGTCTCAATTTTCGTCAAACTTCCAAGCTCCTGTTCCTTGGAAGGTAATGCACAAGATTCTGTTTGATGTTGCTCCTCAGCGGCAACATCATCTTCTATAGCTGCTTCAAGGTTGTGACATTTAGATATTGATAAAGTTTCAGAAAGTTCTCCAATTTCATCTTTAATTTCATTTAGAATTCCTTTCTCATCACACTCTTCATTTGGGCTGTCTGGTATGTCTTTCTTGCCTTCAAGATTCAGCTCGGAAACTTCAAGCTCCCTGGGTTTCTCATTTTGCAAGCATATGTCTTCTTTTATCTCGAATGCAAGAGAATTTGCTGAAAAATCATCTTTTGTTGTTGACGCCTCCTCCACGTTCCCTTCTAAATTCTCAATTGTGGCTTTGGTTTCATGTTCCTCTTCTTTGCACGTCATTGCTAGAGATGCTGTTGTTACCTCTTCAGGGACAGCCTGATCAATAGCAACTTCACTTCTTGCAACTGTTTTATCACCCTGAGATTCATATGCCATTTCAGAAACTTCTTTGATTTCATCTTTAATGTCACTAGTGTTCATCTCTTCCACATCATGAAATTTGGACCTGTAAACTAGATCAGGATTTTTTCTGCTCTCCACAATGTCATCAACGTCTGCACTTTTCATGGTCACATTCTCCTGTTCTACATTCTCATGTTCATCAATTGGAACCATTTCAGGAACTTCTTTGATTTCATCTTTAATGTCACCATCTTGCAGCTCTTCCGCATCATGAGATTTGGATTCATAGACTACATCAGAAGTCTTTGTGCTTTCCACAATGTCATGAATGTCTGCACTTTTCATGGTCACATTCTCATCAGTTGGAAGTTGAGATGCAAAGTTTGAGGATGTTTCTTCAAGAGCCATTCTCTCCTGTTGACTTGCCTCAGCTTCAACTGCTTGCAGATTACTATCATCTGAGGGGAAGTTAGACACCTCCACTTGCTTGTCATCTGTGTGAACTTCTTCCAACTTAGAGTCTGTTGTTTCCTTAGCAAAAAGTGTTGTCTTTTCCTTGTTGTAACCATTTATATCCTCTGTGATCTGCTCCTTGATCACTTCTTCTGAGTCTTCCTTTTGTGCAACTGTGGAGAGATCCGGTCTCTTTTCAACAGCTTTATCTTCTACTTCTATTTCTTCCTTTTCTTCTACATGTGATGCCTCTTGTCCCATGTTTTTTGTCCCCTGAACCTCTGAACTTGCTATCTCTGTTATTTCATCATCTGTTGCTTTGAGATATTCAGTGGACACAGAGATGGATTCTCTTACCTGATTAGATCATGATTTTGAGTTATGTTTATGGTAGATATTGAAGCAGTTGAGTGTGCATATTATATCAAATGGCACTACTGTCCAACTAACCTCATCAACTCTTTCATCTGCAAAGGATGCAGTTTCAAGTTCCTTCAAGTCTTTTTCTTCTGTGTTTGATTGGTTAACCAGTTCACCACCATCGGCTTTCTCAATTTCCTTCTGCACCTGCTTGGAAATCACATGATAAAAAACTGAACCAGCTGGAAGAGACAGAATATTCTTAACTACAATAATGATTTTAGTTACCTCTTCAGTTAAGATGGCAGCCCCCATTGTCTCCTCTGCATTTTGTGTTTCTTTAATGTAGTTTTCAGGCTCAAACTTTTGCTCAGTTTTCTCTTCTGTCTTCTGCTGAATTTCTTGAAGTTCCTGGCACTTTAGTTCAACAGATTCAGAAATACTGTCTTCCTCAACTTTATTTGGGTCTATTTCTGGGGTTATTTCTTTGCTTAGATCTCTTGTCATGATTTCAGAAGTATCATCAGTCTTCTCACTAGACTTGTCTGATAATTCAATATTCTGTTACATAATGATAGTTATCAGAAGGCTAGATGTGGTGATAGGTAACAAAACTGCAAGGTAGCTGTTTGAAATATTCTAAATTTTAAAATAATAAACTCAAATATCTAACATAGCATATGGACACTCAAATTGCTTGAGCAAGAGGAAGTGTCGGATGCAATTGACAGAAGTGTAAGAAATTATATTTGTGATACTTTGTTTTCTTAAACTTCATCAGTGACTTAGTTTTCTGTTCAGGTTGATTACAGAAAGTATGAATTATTTATTTATTTATTGTTTTTGTGTGAATCTGATGGCATCACTAAGTCTTTTATGACAATATGAAATTCCTTTCTGATGGACCCATGAGCAGTATCCCAGTTGCAACACTGGGGAGTGGGAAAAATAAATCACTCTACCTAAATATTTAATCTATTTTTAGTCATGCAAAAGGGAAACAGTTATCATACTGCTCTAACCTTTTCTGTGGGAAATTCACAGCCTTTGGTCTCTGTTGTATCACCCTCTTGTTTTTCGGCTACTGCTGTTTCTACTGTGTCATCTCCCTTTAAGCTAGCTTCTGTTTTCTTAGCAGAGTGCTCTTCTTCCAGGACAGCTTCTTTCCTGTCTGCATTAACTAAATCAGTACTTATTAAGGTCTCATCTCTAACAGTTGATGCCTCCTCATCTTCTAAACTTTTTGATTTGCAAGTCTCTTGCTGCCCAACTAGGTCTCCTGTTTCTTCTGTCTTTAAGATTTGAGCATATTCTGGTTTAGATATATATTGTTCACTGTGTAGTTCAAGATCCTGATTCAGATCCTCATTCTGGTAAGACCCAGCTTGCTCATATGTATTTTGCATTCCAGTGTCCACAAACCCTCTTTCAGAGACCTCTTCTAGAGCTGTGATATCATACTCATTGTGTATAGGTTCCACTCCTTGTGAAGAAATTGAGGCAAGTTCTTTGATTTCATTGGAAGTTGTATCTTTTGCTGATTTCTCATCTACTGACTTGCTTTCTTCACTGGTCACGAGCTCACAAACTTTTGATGACGTTTCAGAGTGTTCTGTCAGGTTATCATCTGATATTTTTCCTGGAGCTGTATCGCCGATGATTATTTCATTTTGATCATCATTTCCTGCAATAAGAGCTTTGTTTTGGATTTCATGCTTTTTACCTTCATCTGCATCTGCCTCTGCAGGAATTTCACAGTCCCTGTTCGCAACTAAGTTTGAGGCATCATGGGCATCATTATCCACGCTGTTCAGTATGATTTCTTTTATCTGTTAAACATATGGATCTGTAAGCATGCTATTAAAAAGGATAGCCATAACATAAACATTTGGAGAAAATTCAGAAGCTGACCTCTTCATTGGATTTCACAGTATCATTTTCATCTTCCTTTTCCTTCTCTGAAGGACCTTGTGCATCTATTCTGCTCACAGGAGCCTCCGCGATATCTTCACTTTCAGCAGATTGAACAACCTCGTGCTAATTGAATGGATGAACTTTTAGTGTAATTATGAGAGAAATACATGTGACAAAAAAGAAGACTTAAACATGTTCATTCTAGCAAAATTCACAGCTAAGTTGAGCCATAACATCCAACATACCTCTTCTTTTGGCCTCACTTCTGTCACCTCATCTTCAGTTACAATGGCAGTTTCTGTAGGCAACAACTTGTCAATATTTACCTCCTCTAGGACTCGTTTTTCATGGTCTTCAACAGTACTAGCTAGCTCAAGTTCTTCATGTATCTGCGTAAGAGATGAAAATTGTTCAGGTTAAATAAGAATAATAAGGATGTTAATAGGAAGCAAAACATGGATAAAATTCTTATGCCAACCTCCATTTTGGGTTTCTCTTCTGCTTTGTTTCCTTCATGAGTTTGTGCTGTTTCTTCTCCAGCAGCAGATTCTAGTGAGATGTCTGTGGTAGTGTGCTCTTCTGTTGTAATTTGTTTTTCAGTGTCCTCACTCAGGCAAGCATCTACCTGTATCACATACTAATTTTCAGCTTTGTTAACCATAACAATAAGAATTGGAAAATCAGGTTGAGTACATCGAATTTAATCAAATAAGCAATTATTAAACTAGACCTCTTCAATTTCTCCCATCTTCATTTTCTCTTCTGTGTTCTTGCTCATTTGTGTGCCCTCCAAGTTCTCTATTGTTTCCGCTCCATGTGTCTTCTCAACTGTTTCTTTTCCTGTCTCACTTGTCACTGACCTTTCCTCCACAGTTTCCTTGTCCACACTTGAGCTTGGATTAGATGTCTCTGCTGCTGGTTTGAGATCCTGCATCGTGGATAAAGTTTTGCCATTAGCTTAGCTTCTGCTGAGAGACAGATGGTCACTTGCATAGTGTAAATGATGGGAAATATTATTTTAAAAATCTTTTTGTATTGCTACCTCTGTTGTTGGAACCTTTTGAACTTCGCTCCCATCGATATCTTCATTCGCTTCCTCTTTCTTTTCTTTCTCTACTGTTTCTTCAGTATTTTGGATGGCTGCGACCTCACCTGGGATTTCAATGCCATCAGCCTTTTCGCTGAACAAGCTTGCCTTAGTTTCTGAAGTAATCAAATCTTGTGTTGGTTCAAGAAGTTCTCCTGGTTCATTATTCTGTAATTCTGGCTCTGGATTTTCTTCACAGAATTCTTTCTTGTCTTCCTCTGCAGTTTCTTCCGTATTCTGGATGGCTCCAACCTCTTTTGGGATAATACTGTCATCTGCCTTTTCACTTAACGTGCCTGCCTGATTTTCTGCAGCAATTACATCTAGTGGTGATTCAAGTAGTTCTCCTGTTTCATTCTTCTGCAATTCCAAGATTATATTTTCTTCACCATGTGATATTTCCTTACTATTCTTGATAGCCTCAGCTAACTTAGTTTCACTGTCATTGCCCTCAATAATTTTGATTGAAGATCCATCTTCCTTTTTCTCATCCGTCAAAATTTCCGCTGGATTTATGTTCTTATCCTGTGGGGTTTCCTCTTCTTTGGTTGGTTCAATTGGATGACTCGCATCAGGAATTTCATCATTTTGATTCATCTCCAGTGGAAGGCCTTCACATGTTGTATTCACAACAGACTCAAAAATCTGAAAAAAAAAAAATTTCTAGTCAGCAAATGAGACTGTAAACTAAAATTTTTAGTACTTATTGTAGTTTTAAGTGTCAAACTAACCTCTTTGTCAGACATTTCGGCATTATTTTCGTCATTCTGGAAGTTTTTAACTACTCCTTGTTCAACAGCTTCTTTTGAGAGGCTTTCAATATTTCTCTCATTTATGATGTGTTCCCTGGTGTCATCTTTTTTGGGTATCCCTGCCTCTTTGGATTTGTATTGAGAACTCTCATCTATCTCTTCCTTATTAGCCGGTTCACTCAAAGCACCTTCCTCGATTTCCGCAGATAGCACAGTAATTGACTGTTCAAGATTTTCTACTGGTTCAACCTTCTGCAATACTTGTTCACCCTTCAATGTCTCCCTATCAGTTTTCTCTTTAAGTTCTAACTCAATGGTATTCAAATGTTCTTCATCTGCTTTTAGAGATAAGGCATTCTTATCTTTTTCGTCTATGGTTGAAGCTCTTGCTGGAGTTAGGTTATCACTTTGCCTACTTTCTTGTTCTGCTACCAGTGAAGCTTCAAGAGATGAGCTGAGGCTTTCATTATTCTCAACTGTTTCATGGGTAAGGTGATCAACTGTTTCAGATGTTTCGTTGTTATCCTCTTCTAGCTTAGTGTTGATGTCGTCTTTCTCATTGGTCTCCTCTGCAGAAGCTTCTTCTAGAGTGCTTTTACCCTCACCTTGTAGGCTTTCTACTTCTTTTGCCATTGATGATGAAATAGTTGCCCAGGAGCTTTCATCAATCTGATTTATTTCATGTTCAATGTTCTCATCAGTTCCTCCTGTCTCAGCCTCCTCCAGAGTCTGCATGAGCAACTAAGATTCTAGTCAGTAAGCAAGATTGTAAAGTGAAATTGATGGAATACGATGGGTAAGTGTTTTATTCTAACCTCTGTGTTTGACTTCTCTGCGGAGTTGTCAACATTTTGGAAATTCTTAACAGGATCTTCTGCAACAGATTCTTGTGAGAGAGTTTTAGCAGTGCTCTCATTTACGACATCTTCATCTTTTTCCATTTTTACCTCCCTTTCATTGCACTGAGGTCTCTCAACTTCCTTTTCTACAGCTGTATTTTCTGTTTGACTGGAAGCAACTGCCTCTTTTGCTGCAGATATTTCATTCAAAGGTTCTTCAATATTTTCTTCAAGTTCACATCCATCCTTCTGTAGTTTCTGTTCCTGTTCTAAATCTTCTTTGCCCTTCAATATCACCTCATCATGCTTCTCACTCTCTGTTAGCTCAGTTTTCTCTCTTTCTTCATCCTTTTTGATGGAAGATTCATTCTCATCAATTTTCTGTGCTGAAGCAGCCTCAACTATACACGGGTTTTGAATTTGCAGACTTTCATGTTCTTTAACTAAGTTGGCGCTTTCATCACTCAGTCTTACCTCGGTTTCAACGGTATCAACTGTTTCAATTGTCTCGGACTTCTCAAAAATCTGCATGAGATTAACATTTTAGTTGAAAAAGAAAATTATGCAAGAGCAACTGTTATTTTGGCTGACAAATAAGAATGGCAAATCATCAGGATTGTGAACTTAAACAGTATAAAATAGTTTAGTGTTTTCTTCTAACCTCTGTGTTTGACTTCTCAGCATTGTTTTCATCATTCTGAAAGTTCTCGTCAGGATCTTCTGTAACAGATTCATGTGAGAGGCTTTTAATATCCCTCTCATTTATGACATTTTCATCCTTTTCCATTTTTAGCTTCTTTTCATTGCATTGAGATCTCTCACCTCCATCTTCTACAGCAGCATCATCTGTTTGACTCAAAGCACCTGCCTCTATTTCTGTAGGCATTACATTCAATGACTGTTCAATATTTTCTTTAGTTTCATTCTTCTGCAATGTCTGGTCAATATCTTCTTCACCCTTCAATATCACCTCATTGTGCTTCTCAACCCCCGCTAACCGAGTTTCATTCTCTCTGTCTTTGTCTTTTCTTATAGAAGATTCGTCCTCATCAATTTTCTCTACCAATGAAGCCTCTCCTATGTTTACGTTTTGACTTTGCATACCTTCTTGTTCACAAGCTAGGTTGGGGCTTTCATGACTCTGTTTTGCCTCGGTTACAATGCCATCAACTCTCTCGCCTGTCTCAGAGTTCTCAAGAATCTGCATATGAAATTAACTTTTAAGTTGACAAACAAAAATCTGCATGAGAAGCTAAGGTTCTAGTCAACAAACTGTATTGTGAACTGAATTTATAGAATAAGATGGTCTAGTTTTCATTGTAACCTGTGTGTTTGACTTCTCAGCATTGTTGTCATCATTCTGAAAATTCTCAACAGGATCTTGTGGAACAGGTTCTTGTGAGAGGCTTTTGGCTTTGCTCTCATTTATGATTTCTTCATCTTTTGCAATTTCTACCTTCCTTTCATCACATTGATGGCTTTCACCTCCATCTTCTACAGCAATATCATCTGTTTGACTCAAAGCACCAGCCTCTATTTCTGCAGGCATGGCATTCAATGGCTGTTCAATATTTTCTTCGGTTTCATTCTTCTGCAATATCTGGTGAGTGTCTCCTGCACCTTTCAATATCACCTCATTGTGCTCCCGAATCTCTGCTACCTGAGTTTCATTCTCTCCATCTTCGGCCTTTTTGATGGAAGATTCGTCCTCATTGATTTCCTCTACCAGTGAAGCCTCTTCAATGGATAGGTCTTGACTTTGCATACCTTCTTGTTCATTAGCTAAGTTGAGGCTCTTATCGTTCTGTTTTGCCTCAGTTACAGTACCATTAACTGTCTCATCAGTCTCAGAGTTCTCAAGATTCTGCATAAGAAATTAAAATTTTTGTTGGTAAACTAAAGCCGCACGAGCAGCTAAGGTTCTACTTAACAAGCAATATTTTTAACTGAATTTTATAGAATGAGATGGTTTAGTTTTTAGTGTAACCTGTGTGCTTGACTTCTCAGCGTTGTTGTCATCATTCTGAAAATTCTGAACAGGATCTTGTTCAACAGGTTCTTGAGAGAGGCATTTCTCATTTATGAGTTCTTCTGTTTTTGCAATTTCTGGCTTCCTTTCATCACACTGAAGGCTTTCAACTCCCTCATCTGCAGCATTATCATCTGTTTGACTCGAAGTGACTACCTTTGTTTCTGCATATATAACATTGTGATCCTGAACCTCTGCTGGCCCAGAATTATCCTCTCTGTCTTCATCCCGTTTGATCGAAGATTCATCCTCACCAACTTTCTCTACAGATGAAAACTCAGGTATAGTAAAGTTTTGGGTTTGTTGATTTTCTTGTTCTTTAACTAAGTTAGGGCTTTCATCACTCTCTTTTGCCTCAATTACAATGCCATCAGCTGTTTCAGCTACCTCAGACTTTTCAAAAATCTGCATAAGAGATTGACTTTTCAGTTTACAAAATCATAATTTTCATGAGCAGCTAAGATTTGTAGTCACCAACAAAATTGTGAATTGAAATTGATAGAATTTATTTTTAAAAAAAAATTCAAACCTCTAAATTTGACTTCTTAGCATTGTTGTCATCATTATGGAAATTTTTAATAGGATCTTGTACAACAGGTTCCTGTGAGAGGCTTTTAATATTGCTCTCATTTATGAGTTCTTCATCTTTTTCAATTTCTGCCTCTCTCTCACTGCATTGAGGGCTCTGAACAACTACCTTTTCTACACTATAATCATCTGTTTGACTTAAAGCACCTGCCTCTTTTTCTGCAGATATCACATTCGATGGTTGTTCAATATTTTCTTCGGTTTCACTCTTCAGCAGTATCTCTTCTAAGTCCTCTTCACCCTTCAAGATCATCCCATTGTGCTCATCAACCTCTGCTAGCTCAGTATCATTTTCTCTGTCTTCATCCTTTTTGATGGAAGATCCATCCTCTTTAATTTCCTCTACAGATGAAGCCTCAGCTGCGGTTACATTTTGACTTTGCTGACTTTTCTGTTCTACAACTGAGATGGGGCTTTCATCACTCTGTTTTGCCCCAGCTGCAGTATAGTCAACTGTTTCAGCTGTGTCAGACTTCTCAAAAATCTGCAGAAGAGAGTAACTTCTCAGTTAACAAACAAATACAAGTTAGCTAAGACCAGTGGTGTTTTTAGTTTCATCATAACCTTTCCATTGCTGGACTCATCAGTGTTATTTTCATCATTTTCTGAGCTCTTCACTGGGTCTTCTTCAACAGGTTCTTGTGAGATGCCTAAAGCATTGTTGCCTTCTATGATCTGTTCTTCAGTATTCTCTTCTTTGTATATCTCAGCCTCCTTTTCAGTCTGTTGAATGCTCTCAACTGTCTCGTCATTAATTACTTCTGATGAAAGGTTTGTAACGCTGTCTGTTTTATTCTGTTCATCAGTGACCTTGCCAGTCCCCGTGATCTTAGATCCATAATGCACTTGTATTAATTGATGTGGATTGATTATTATGAAAGGAAATTTAAAGTACTAAAACAAAATGAGGTCTAGCATCTGTCACTTTTTACAAGAACAATAAAACCATACCTCTTCACTTGTGCTACTTTTGGTCTTATCTAGAAATTCTATTTCATCAGTCAATGGAGTTGGTGCTTCATGAATACTTGTTGCTTGAGAGTTTTGCTCAACTGTCTGGAGAAGAAAGGCTGCACTGCAGAATTTATCTGAGGTTACTTCTTCAGTCTGACATTTTCCACTGTCATCACCTGCAGCAAAAGTGCAAGGGCAATCATTCTATATTTTTTTCTCACACAAAGAGATATGCCTGTAGTTATAGCATTTCTCAAGAGCATGTGTTTTGTGTTTTGTGTCATAAGGGGCATTATTTATATTACTGACGTGCTGATTAGGAATTAAAAACTTTTTGCGAAGAAGTGCAAACAAAAATGATTGTCTAACATGATCTTGTGTAAACTATTTAGCGCAATTTTGATACATTTCTTTTGATTAAGTATACAACCAAGATTTGCATATTTGCATTTTACTTATTATGTTTGATATTTTTCTCGTCTGGTGCCTAGGGAAAGAAGTTTGTGTGTTATTGTGCTTGTGTGCTATGGCTTTGGCGTCTCTGAAGTCTGAAGGGCATATCCTGAAAGATTCTATTTTTTGTTTGTAGCTTAGTTTTAGGTCTCCTTTGCTAAGAGTTTGACAATTTTTGGGGGAAAGCATCAGTAATGCATTTCATATATTTTATCTCATTTGTATTAACAGAACTGTCAAATGATCTATAACTTCATAGAACTAAGTTATCATGTATTTCCAGCCATGTTATGAGTTGAAAGTTGAAATAAGTGCTCACTTGTTGCAAATTTTTGCATCTCTGTCTCACACACTTCTTCCTTCTTCTGTATGTCTTCTTCTGTGGTCATCTCACCATGTGTAGTCTTTATTTTTTCTTCAGAATCTATTCCTTGAATCATATCCAATTTCTCAGTATCCGCTTCACTTGTTTCTGGGCTTGGCTCTGTAGTTACTGCCCCTTCTTCAAATGGACGTTCTGAATTAGTGTTCTTTGTGCTTTCACATGCTTGAGAGTCATTTTCGTCATGCTTTTCCTCAGCCCTTGCTACTTCTTCTTTCTGAACTCGGTCTTGGGTTTCAAAGTCTGAGACTTCTCCCAGATGTTGTTCCTGTGAACAAGTCTCATTTAACTTATCAATATTCTTTTTTGAAATCTCAACTTCTGTGATTTCAATCTTCTCATTCAGTTCTGTTGGGAGATTCTGCAACAAGGAAAGCAAATTTATGAAACTTTGATCATACGGTTATCATTTTTGATGCTGTAATATTCATTTTCTTTATGCAATATGGATGCAATAAAGTTAGATAAAACTTGGATGTGATAAGTGTTCAAAAGTAATTTTATTTAACCTCTAAGTTCTGGATTTCATCATCTCTGTTAGGATCAATATCTATCGATTTCTCTTCTGCCTCCATTTTGTCGAAGCTTTCTTCCTCATTTTTGATGGCTTTATCATCTTTGGCACATGTTCTTATTTCAGAGGATTCACTTGTAGCTGTTCTATCTGCCAGTGGTGTTGGAATAGTTTCACTGGGGCTTTCATCATTCAGATTTGTCTCATGTGCATCGTTGTCACCTGTTCCTTCTGCCTTGGAATCTTCAAAAATCTGCATTAGTTGCTAACTTTCATGTCAGCAAACAATATTGTCAACTGAAATTGATTGAGAATAAGGTAATCTAGAGTTTCATGCTAACCTCTTTGTTTGATATCCCAGCTCTGTTTTCATCATTCTGGATGTTCTTTGCAGGGTCTTGTGCTACATTTTCCTGTGAGAGGCTTTTAATATTGCTCTCATATGTGATTTCTTCCTTTTCTGTTTCTCCTCCTTCTACAGTGTTATCAGCTGTTTGGCTCAAAGCACCCGACTCAATTACTACAGATAACACCTTTGATAGCTGGTCAATATTTTCTTCGGTTTCATTCATCTGCAATATGTGTTCTGAATCCTCCTTACCCTTCAATGTCATCTCATTGTGCTTCTCTGCCTCCTCTAGGCTAGTATTATTTTCTTTGGCTTCATCCATTTTGATTGGACATCCACCATCATCATTTTGTTCTGCCAGTGAAGCCTCCTGTTCAGTTATACTTTGACTTTGCAGATTTTCCTGTTCTTCAACCGATGAATATTGGAGAGTTGAATCGGGGTTTTCATCACTCTTCTTTGCCTTGTTTACAATATCAACTGTTTTGGCTGTTTCAGACTCCTCAGAAATCTGCATAACAAGTTACCTTGATGGTTGACTAACAAGCAAGTTAAGGTTTTATGAAGACCAATAATGTATTTAGTTTGCTTACCTCTCTGCTACTATACTTCTCGTCATCCTTTTCATTGTCATCTTGGATGTCCATAACTGTGCGTTCTTCTACAGATTCTTGTGAGATGCCTTCCGTGTCCTCTCCTTTAAATGGATCCACCTCCTTTTCAGTCAGTTGAGAACTCTCAACTGTCTCTTCATTAATTACTTCTGATGAAATGTGCATAACATCACTTACGTTTGGTTCATCATGGTCATGGACCTCGCCAATGCCAGTAACCTAAAATCCGTAATGCAATTGTATTAATGGATGTACCTTGACAATTATAGAAATAGGATTTAACAGAACTAAATAAATTGAAATTCCATTTCTGTCAGTACTAATGAGTAACAAAATGATACCTCTTCATTTATGATGCCCCTGGCCTTCTCATTTTCGTCTACTTCATCTTTTAATGGTGTTGCTGCTTCCTGAACACTTGTTT
>CATIWO010041642.1:0-17186 GCA_949673435.1 Macaranga tanarius
ATAAAAAATAATATCAGAAACCACAAATCAACCAAATACCAACTAAAATAAAACTAATAAACTCAACTAATACAAAATGAAACTAATAAACTCAACTAATACAAATCAAAAATACAAATAATCATACAAAAGAATATCGGAAACCAAAAATCAACTAAAAAGTAACCAAAACGAAACTAATAAACTCAATTAATACAAATAAAAAAAAGAAAAAAAAAATACAAGTTCACCACTTATAGCTCTAACAGCTCTAACTACATTACTGATAACATTAGAAACATCAATTGAATCGTCTTCCATATTCTTTTTATCCTAACTTAAAAATAACAAATCGCAAATAAAATAAGAAACCAAAAATAAACCATAAAGATACAAAAATAAATTCACAGTATAAATAATATATATCAAACAAGAATCACTTTCTATATCAACAACTATGCCAACAGACTTTCAGTTAGTTTGTCTTTATCTTTCGACTTAAGTCTTCCACAACACTCAAAATCACCCTTATCATTAAAATAATATTATCAAACTAAAAAAATACAGTTATAAAAAATAATATCAGAAATAAAAAAGCAACCAAAATGAAACTAATAAACTAAACTAATACAAATAAAAAATAAAAACAATCATAAAAAAAATATTAGAAACCAAAAACCAACCAAACAGAGACCAAAAATGAAACTAATAAACTAAACTAATACAAATCAAAAATAAAAATAATTATACAAAAGCATATCAAAAAACCAAAAAGCAACCAAAATAAAACTAATAAACAAGAATCACTTCAAATTTACCTTTGTCTTTTGGCTTAAGTCTTCCACAACACTCAAAATCACCCTTATCATTAAACAAAATATTATCACCTTAAAACATACATTCATAAAAAATAATATCAGAAACAAAAAATTAACCAAAAAGCAACCAAAATGAAACTAATAAACCATAAAGCAACAATGCCAACAAACATAGCAGTCTCAACAGACTATTAAGTGTCTCTTATTTTTTCAAAAATATATTTAATATTTAAGTTACATTTAATTTCAAATATTTTTGGTTCATTTTCTGTTCATATTATGTATATTAAACAATTCATATACATAATTTCAAAAAAAAAAATGGTATGCAAGTGATGTATAATAATAATACTTATATTATTGAAGTGAGTTGACATTAAAATTTTAGTCAAATAAGCTTTCTTTTTACCTGAACACTCATCAATAGTCAAGCTAGCTAGAATTAGTGTGTTTTATTCATTTGTGATGGTAACCATGAGGAAATACATGAAGAGAGATTGGAATAGGAATGAAATGGTTGCAATTCTGAATACTTTTAGTTTATTTTTCGTATATGAAACAGTGAAATTTTGAATATTTTTAGTTTATTTTCTGTATATGAAACAGTCTACTACAATTCTATAAGATTAATGAATAACACTGATCAATAAAATTTTAAATACTTTTATTTTTTTTTTGTATATAAAACGGAAAAATTTTGAATACTTTTAGTTTACTTTTATTTTTTTTCCGTATATGAAATAGTCTACTACAATTTTATGGCATTTCCTTATATATATTTTGAGTTTCTCCTATTTTTCATATTTTTTTGTTTACTTTTAGTTTATTTTTTATATATTTTTTTCGTATGCTTTTAATTTATTTTTCGTATATGAAATAATTTCTTACATTTTTGTTCAATTTCATGAAAAATACTGAAAAAAAAGAGGAAAAGAAAAAAAGAAAGGATATGAGGGAAAAAAATAAAAATAAAAATAAAAAAGAGAAAATAAAAGAAGAAAATAAAAATACATAAAAAATAAGGAAAAGGAAAAAATAAGAAGACCAAAGAAAAAATTAAAAAAAGAGACATAAAAAAATAAAGAAAGGAGAAAAAAAAAAGAAGGGGATGATAAAAATAAAAAAGGAATGACATATTGAGGTATTTTTATTTTTGGCAAAAAAAAGAAAAAAAGGAGACAAAGAAAAACATAAGGAGAAATTAAAAAAAAAATAGAAAAAACAACAACAAGAGAAAAATTAGAAGAAAATAAAAAAAATAAGGAAAAAAAGAAGAGGATGATAAAAAAAATAGAAATAAAAAAAAAGAAAGTAAAAATAAAGAAACAAGAAAAGAAAAAAAAGAGAAAAAAGAAGAAATGACATTGAAGAAAATAAAAAGGGAGAGAGAGGACATGCAAGTAAATAAAAAAGAGTATGAAGGTAATTTTGCAGGTAAATAAAAAAGAGCACGGAGATAATTTTGAAAAACTTAAGGTATTTAAGTTATAAAAGTAAAAAATGAAGTGTTTGAGTATATTTCCCTTCTTTAAAAGGATTAGGAACCATTTCCACACTATCAGATTCATTTTGTCCATTTTTCATTATCGGATTTTTTCTCGTGGGCCAGAGTAAACCATTTGCCAACAATTAATATTAGTTATTTGTAATAATTTTAAAAATATAACTTATATTATATTTTATATAAATTATTATCAACAACACATATTATTTAGGATTAGTAATTTATTGTAATATAAATAAAATATTTAATAAGTGTTTCAATTAAGTGCAGTTTTTTAAAAAAGAAAGGACGGAAGTTTTAGCAATTTAGCCATAAATATATTTGCAGTGGAAATGAAGGAAGCATTTGGAGCCAAGCGTAAATCCACACGTATTATCCACCACTAAAGCTGACCCACTCTCATTTCTTAAATCCTTCATTTATTAGTTCGGTTAGAGAATCCCAGGCACACTCACATTGATTGCACCCGACGGTTGGTGGATTTGCATTTCGTGTTCGCTTATTGATTGTATATGTCATTTGTTTCTCAAATACCCATCCATCTCTTTCAATCACCTTCATGTGATTTTCTTTTAATTGCTTTTATTATTAACCCATTTGCTCTCGATCTGCACTGCTTCTTAGATCCTTGATGCCTTTTGGTAAGCCTTTCAATCAAAATTCTGACCTTCTTTTGTTCTCTCTGGTTTCTTCTTGTGTTAATTTCGCCCAGTTATTAATGTGAGGTTTTGGGTTGTTTACATGTGTAGTTGCGTTAGCGTAATTATGCTAACGCTTATCTCTATTAAAACTGATATAAACTTGTTGCAGTCACCAACAGCTTATTATGATCTTTTGTTTGTCCTCAAAGTTTGATCTGTTAATGTAATTTGCATTTTCTTTTTGTTTGATGTTACGGCATTGGCATATTGCACCTTAATAAGTTTGGTATTTTCCTCGGCATTAAAAGCTAGGCATTAGGCCTTTCCTAAGTCATACTAAGCTATGAATTGTCTTACACAATGCTTGAAGATTGCTCAACCTTTAAAACTTGCTGTAGATTGCTCAAAGAAAAGTAAAAGCCCTTTGCATGATATTTGGAAGAATTATGGTTGTCAAATAACATGTGGAAATCATTTCAGTATTATGCCTTTTTTTTTTTTTCTGCTGCTAACTGCTTACTCATATTTGTTTGAAAGACCAAATCAGAAAATGAAAAGAAGGTAGGAAAGAATTCTGCTAATCGATTGCATGATTAAAGGATTACATCAAAATGTCCGTGTCTAGAGAGACTGTAATGGCTATCAAGTCTTACCAGAGTCAAGCTGAGGTTCTGGTTAAGAACTACGTACTAGCAGCCCCTTTCGTTCCTTACACTTCTGTCCTTGGTGGCCTAGTTGCTTCTAAAGTGGTAAACTCTTTCTATCCTTGTTTCTTCATTTTGAACTTGAGAAATTATTAACACCTTTGCCAGCTCTAGTCTTTCCAATTTACATTCAGTGGAGCATGTAATCATACTTTTACTTTATTTATTTTGTCAATGAATAAAATTGGGTTTTCTGTATTAAATATGTCGTGAGTGAGTAGTAAATTTTTTTCGTTAGTTTGCAATTTGATGTTTCTCTCTTGAGACCTTGATAGGCCTATGATCTTAGTCAATTAATCAGCACTTTTTACATCAAGACTTATTCTGGCCTAACAAAAATTCAACAAATAGAGTGGAACAATCGGTTAGTATACCTTTAATTAAGATTTTCTTGTTATTTTAGTTGTCCTTGCTGTCTTTTCTGATAAATGGCCTAAAATTGGCAGAGGTATGTCTTCAATCCATGCAATTGTCATCACAGCTGCATCATTGTACTTTGTTTTCTGGTCAGACCTCTTCTCTGACAATCTGTCAACTAATTTGGTTACTTTACGAAATTCATCACTCTCTGTTCTTGGGCTGGGGGTAAGTGTATTTTGAACCAATTTTTTTTATTATGTTGAGTTTTTTACCCCCACACAATCTGCACTCTTCAAACATTCTCACACATTTAATTAGAGCATTCTGACTAATTGACCACAAGCCCTTGTGATATGGAAACAGTTAAATTTTAACATAAGGTATTAAGAACTTGTGAATTTTATCAATGCCCTATGCATTGCCTGTTGATCTAAGAAAGTACATTTGGTTAAACTTCTTACACATATTATAAATGCACCAGATATAGACTCAAGTTCTAATATCTACAGTGTAGTTTATATGGAAATGTTCATCTGTTGTGCTAAGATATCTTCCTGTCTTCTCGGGGGAATTTATTTATTTATTTATTTTTCTCCAACAATACACTTTGGGTTAGCAACAGCTTAATACTCCCCTGTCTTGCTCAGAAGGTGGCGTGGTCCTTTATTTATGTATTTTAAATTAATGAGAACTCAATTGATTCTAGCACACACAGACATAATAAGTGGCCCTAAATTCTGTGATTACTTTTAAGATGAAACATATTTTCCCTTTCATTTATCAGGTTTCTGTTGGGTACTTCTTTGCTGATCTTGGGATGATTTTCTGGTTCTATCCTTCTTTGGGAGGCATGGAGTATGTGAGTGCATTCTACATACTCAAAGCTAGCTGAAACTGCTTTCTGTATTTTATATTTTGTGGTTTTATGTTTAAGGTAGTGCAGTTCCAGCATATCCAATTTCTTATACAATTATCAGCTTTTTTTAATGTTTTTACATTAACACTGCCACACATGCATATTCATGATGTGGACTCTTTCCATTTTGTAATTGAGTTATTCTATTTCTGATTAAATTTTAGTTTTAGTTTTCATTTTTATTGTGTGCTTGTTTGCCAAAGTCTTGATTAACTGATAACAGTTTTTTTTCCCTAACCTGAGGAATTTGAGGCTTCGGACCTAGAATTGCACATTGGATTTCTTGCTTTGTACGCATGGCCAAACCACCAATTGATTGATTATTTAAACAAGCCTTGGAAGCTGCTTTTGAAATATAAAAGTTGCAAATATATGAAATGTATGAACAAAGTTTATGCATGAATGCTCATGTCAAGTGCTTATGCTATGCTTGGTAGAATGATGGAAATAATTTCTCATGTTTTATTTAATTCATTTCCATTTTGCTATCAGACTTGGAACTATGCAGTAAAATGATCTGTGACTTCTTAAAAGAATGTCAGTGCAACTTACAAAATGGTGACACCTGATTTCAGGTTATCCATCATTCTCTTTCTGCAATTGCAGTAGCATACTCCATGTTTTCTGGAGAAGGACAGCTTTATACATACATGTGCCTCATCTCTGAAGTGACTACTCCTGAAATTAACATGAGATGGTAGGTCTATGATAAGCCTGCTGTTGTAGTTAGGTTGAACTTTGGACATCCGTATCTATAGTTTTTGTTTCTCCATGCAGGTATCTAGATACGGCTGGTATGAAGAGATCTATTGCATATCTTATCAATGGTGTATTGATCTTTCTTTCTTGGTTGGTGAGTTAAATTTTGCTTGATGTCATCGTGGATTGCATCTCATTTCTAGCTGCCTTGGATTGAAATTAATTAAAATAATTGCCCCCTCATGCATTTTAAAGCATATTTATGAGCAAAACTGGTTTAAATGATTAATCATGGATGTGGACCATGTGGTCAATTGATTTGAGTCTCCAATATTGATGATATTTGTAAGACTTTAAATAAGTGGACACCACCTTTAGCCGCCTGGCTTAGCTTCAGTGGCACGAACATGTTTGCTTATATTCAAATTGGCAGGAACACCTTCAAAAATTCATTCTGTTTTTTCACTACTTGCTGAAGCAAATAATTGAATGCAGATTTCAAGAGTTCTGCTGTTCGTTTACATTTTTCACCACATCTACCTGCATCATGATCAGGTGATCACCGAGTCCCTTATTGTGTCTTCTAAAATATAAGTTCTTGGAAATTGAAAATTTTCCTTTCTGCAGATGTTCTACTGATTTGATTCTTGTTAGCCTCTCTGTGGCATGAAACAGATCAGGATTTTCTTCTGGTATTCATTAGTTCTATTAATTGCTAAGTGTATGAAATACCAAAACATAAAGTTCAAACGTTTATGATGCTATGTATGCATAGATTCCAAATGTTCTGGTACTAAGGTAGGCCCAAGTTAAGTTAAGTTAGTGTTGTCATTTTTGTTTTTTTTTTGCGTCAAAAGCCTAGCACTCAACTTTAAAAGCACTTCAAACCCATCAAAGCAAAACATGTGCTTTCTTCACTTTGGCATGCGCTTCAATCCAAGCACAAAGCAAAGAAAGCGCGCCTCTGGTGTTATAAACATCTTTGTCTCTTTTAGAGGATAGCTTGGTCTTATTTAATTTAAAGGTTACTTTACAAGATTATAATAGTAAACTTGTATTAAGAATATTAAAAGTTACAAAGACAGCTGCTGTCTGTAGAATCCTATTGTTTCCTTGGAATTTCTTTTCTTTTCTTGGTTGAGGCTAGGGTTTCACACTTTCACTTCATTGTTTGAAATGTTGCAACTTGATATTATATGGTGACCTTTTTCTGCAGTTTGTTTGTATTAGTTGCATTATTTGCTTTTTATCATACTATTTTATTACTACTTTTTTAGAAACCGTGAGTGCTTTTTTGCACTTTGCCCTTTAGGCAATGAGAAGAGTTATTGCCATAGGTGCGCTTAATGCTTTTTTCTTCCTTGAGTACGCTTTACTTTTCTTAGTTGATTTTCTAGCTGTAGGGTTCAAATGTATTGTTCTTTTGCCATAGATATCTTACTAGTTCCATGCTAGGGCACTGATGTTAGAGCGGATCTGAACTAGCCTCGGAGAAATGTAGAGTACCCATTCCTATGCTAGACTCCAATATTATTATATTACTTTTAAAAATTCATATGTATCATAGTTGTTAAAGGGGTGCCTGAGGAGCAAAGCGCACAAGGCACAAACCTTAGCATTTCACACACTGAAAGCCAGGTAATGTTAATGAGGCATGTGCTTTATCGTCAAGGCATGCGCCTAGGCGCTCCTCGGTAATGTTTTAGTTTACAACTGTTTTTTTTTTTTTACCAATTTCTTTAATTGTTTTTTCATTAATATGTCTAGCATTGATTTGTATGTTAGGCAACCATGTAAACATCTTCTTCATGCCAAATTAATATAAATTTATAATTTTTTATTTTCTTCTCTTTTGCACCTCATGTCATTCAGGCGTCCGCTTGCACCTTAATGTCCGTTGCGCCATTAATAACTATGATTTATTGTTTGATCATGCAATGACTTTTGTATTTGTTGTTCAAAATATAATTCGACATCAAATTTTTCATGTTATTTTTTTGTTTTCCTTTTGGTCACCATCAACTTTCCGGCTCTTCTTGGACCACTGCCTATAATGTTCAACATTTTAGGCTTTCCTTCAAATTTATTGGATTGTAGATTCTGAATATGAAAACCTTTAGCAAACAAGTGGTGATTTCAAGTTTCTGGATTGATTGGCAGGTTATCCAAATGCGCCCCTTTGGTTGTCTTGTGGTTTTTGTGGTGCCCTCAGCACTATTTATCATGAACTTGATGTGGTTTGCTAAGATTATTAAGGGATTAATGAAAACCTTAGCCAAGAGACAGTGATGGATGTATGCCTATTCGTAGGAGTTCCACTAATATGTTAATCTTACAGTGGCTGTAATATTCCCGTGTATTTTACTGTTACTGTTTCCTCTCTCCTGTATAATTTTTTTTTTGTTTTTGGGGGGTGGGTGGGGGTGGCGTAGGGGCTGCGATAACAGGGAAGATTTGAAAAGAGGAAAAAGAAATTGAAGCAAATCTGACATGCTGAGTTAATGGTTGTAAATTCTTTGCTTTGCACTCTTACCTTGAATCATGTAACTATGCAGGTTTAAAGCCGTAGGATTGCACAGGAGTCAATTCATGAGAATTTTTTTTTTTTTGTCATTTAGTGCTGGTTTTATATATATATATATATATATATATCTGGCATGCTGAGTTAATGGTTGTAAATGCTTTGCTTTGCACTCTTACCTTGAATCATGTAACTATGCAGGTTTAAAGCCGTAGGATTGCACAGGAGTCAATTCATGAGATTTTTTTTTGTCATTTAGTGCTGGTTTTTTATTTTTATTTTTATTTTTTTTAAAAAAAACATAAGCCATACACTAGTATGAATGCCTGACTAAACAAAACCAAGAGAAAAGAGAAAAAAACATCAGCTCTTGCCAACTAATGGGCAGCCCAGTTACATATACATTTAACGAAAAGAAAAACAAAAGAGTTATTTTATCCCGAGATTGCTCTAATATTCAAAATGACTGTTTACTGAGACAGCAGCCTGGTATTCATTGGCTAAGGCATCAATTACCACTTTACAGTCACCTTCAAAGATCACATTCCCCAGGTTACAGGATATTGCAAAGGAGACTGCTTTTTTTAGAGCAAGGCCCTTGAGCATTAGCGATCTGATATATGTGGGATTTTGCACGCAATCTCTTTAAGGGATTCTCCTTTGTGGTTTCGTGCAATGGCACCAATGGCACCAAATTTTCCTTTCTTTTTTACAGCAGCATCAAAATTAATTTTGATTGCATCTTCAGGTGGGGGTGACCAAGTTAACTTGTAATTATCGGGCAAGGCATCATTCACATGGGGAGTAGTCTCCATTGTCATTGCTGGTGAGAAAAAACTTGAAGAGAAGTCTATCCAATGGCTCACTGCTTGCTTCATTATAACCATCCCTGTCAAGGATACATTTCTGAATACTAGCTCATTTCGAGCCTTCCAAATCTTCCACATTACAAAGGCAGCTTGCTGAATCAGTTGTTCCTCGTCAGGCTGTGATTTAAAGCCTTGCCTTAATTGTTCCCAAATATCCTGACCAGAAGTACCAGTGAAGGCATCAGTTTTGATATTAAAGGGAGGTAAAAACCAGACTGTACGAGCAATCTGGCATTTGAAAAATAAATGCCCAAGGGACTCCTGTTCACCACAGTATTTACAACAACCAACTACTCCTTGTATTCTTTTTTCCAGCACCAAACCAACAGGGAGTCCATTTATCAAATATCTCCATAAGAATATTTTGATCTTACTAGGAAGTGCCAACAATCAAAGCTCATTCCATTTAGGAATTTTGTCAACATTTTCGATCTCATCAGTACTCCTACTGTAACACCCGACCTCACCACTACCCTTGTTACAAGGTCGCACACTTGACCTTTCTAACTTAAGTGCTGATGTGGTCGAGTATTACTTTCTTTCTAATAATTAACTAGTTAACTCTTAATCATATGAATATAATACATTCCAAAATTTCGCCATCACTATTATACACAAATCTCACAATACAAGTTGTGGGCACCACTGTTTAGCCGGCCCGAAAAAGAAAGGTCCAATAATGAAAAATGGCAGCTAAGGCCCAATTGTCAAGGAACCGGACTCTAAACCCTTTAAAAATTTCTAAATAATTAAAAATAATAGTTTGGACCCAATAAGAAAAATGTTCAGCCCATAATGATTGCTCCCCGTGACCCAATGGATTTGGGCTCATGTTAATCAGGCCTATGGGCTTCAGGAGCCTAGAGGCGCCACCTCTGTGGCAAATAGGCGGCGCCTCTTCGTGTCTGAGCTGAAAAAAAAATATTAATGGACATTAATGACAGAACGTGGGATTCCCCCACGTTCTGTAACTCCTCTCCCACATTCTTGGGAGAGGAGGTGGAAGGTTTAGGGCAACCTTAGAGGTAGAAAACCTCTATAAAAACCAAAGAAAAAAAAAAAGGGGGGGTTGGCAATTAGAGCTAAGAAAAAAAAAAGAAAGAAAAGAGCTAAAAAAAAAAAAGAGAAAAAGGAACATAAGCTGAGAAGGAGGATAGAGTCTGAAGTCCAGGAACAAGAAAAACTTATTCAAACACCACCTCTGAGGGTCAAACTAGTTTCAAATTCGATTTCTTAGTAAATTTTCACTTCTTTTCTAGCTATTGTTTTAAAATTTCATTCATTTCTAACCTTTGTTTATTTAAAGTTGTAATTTATGTTTATCTAAATCTGTGTTAAAGTTCTATTAACTTTGTGACTATAATTGGTAATATGTAGACCCCTTTTTTATGCCTGTTTAATTGTGCATTTTTCTGCTGTGCATTCTCTGTCGAGACAGAAGCGACGCCTTTTAATAGAGGCGCCGCCTCTTTAGAGAGACGCCATCTCTTAATTCACAGAGGTGACGTCTCTTTATAAAAGAGGCGCCGCCTCTGTTCCGCAGATGTTGTTAATTAATTTATTTTCTTATTATTTAACTCTTGAATTATTTTTGTAGAGTTCTGATATTGCTTGAGGATTACTAACTTAAAGATGGTGCAGAAATAATAATAATGGATATTCTCCCTTATTTTAGAATTTTTAGGATTTATTGTTTTAATTAATTTTTGTTAATTGTGGGATTTGTAATCTTTTCTCCTCCCTCCATTTCTTTGTATATTTTATTTCTATCTTATTATTGTTTATTTGATTGATTGTTGTGAATGGATGTTAAACATAAAATTGCATGAAAATGGATTAATTTAATCAACTTGGACTAAATTAAAAAATTTGATAATTATTTGGATTAAAACAGCCATTCGCATGTAATTAAGAAATAATTAAATAATTAAAAGATAATAAATCACAAAACACAAACGGAGGCTAATCGCAAGGTCGGGTGGGCTGTTAAAAGCCCATACCTAGTTTCCTGACCCAATCTCTGAGGATGGCTGCTGGACTTTCTCCATGGAATCCAGTTGCTGTAAAGTATATCCCGGGTTTTATCTAGGTGGCGACTCCATTCTCCAACTAAAGCCCTTTAAAAAGGCCCAACGTTGTACTCCTAGTGGGCCCTGAGCCCACACAGTGACGTAGTCGCCGGAAACTTGGGCGCGCGCTGAACCCCGCCGCCTACAAAGACCAAGGAAAAATTACGGAGAAAAAAAAGGAAACGGAAAAAAGAAGGAGAGAAGAAAAAATAAGAAGAAAGTAAATATAAAAAATAAGGAAAGGAAAAAGAAGGGGATGACGAAAAATAACAATAAAAAAAGGAAATAAAAAAGAATAAGAGGATAGGAAAAATAAAAATAGAGGAAAAGAAAAAAAAAAAAGAAGATGAAAAAATATGAGAAAATAAAAAAATATTATAGAAAAAAAATTTTAAAAAAAAAGGAAAAGAAAAAGAGAGTATAAAAAAATAAAAAAAAATGAATAATGAAAAAAAAAAAAAGAAGAAGTATAAAAAAAAGAATAAAATAAAGCCGAAATAAAAATATGGTAAAATTTAAAAAGTGGAAGATATATGAAAATAAGGTGGGGCATGAGAGTAATAAATAAAAAAGTAAGATATTTAGTAAATAAAATTTAGAAAAATGGGCATTTTTGGTAATATTGTTTTAAAGTTTAACCGTTGGCCAACGAGACATGCTTTCAGCCTCTATAAAAGTCTAGTTTGGTGATATAGCAGAAGCAAGAGTGGCTTATAACCAACAACAGTACAAATTTGGAATTTCTTTTGGCCAAACAATACAAACATAGATTGAATGGCCTTTCTTGGGTACATAGAGATACTACTATCATTTCTATTGATGATTTTTCTTTGGTATTGGTGGTGGAATAGAAGTTGTTTGATTATCAGTTGGCCTATTGTGGGGATGGTTCCAGGACTTGCTGGCCATTTGTCTGGAATTCACGATTTTGCTACTTGTGTTCCTGAACGAAGTGGCGGTACATTTCTGGTGAAAGGGCCTTGGTTTGGGAGCAAGGATTTTTTAGCCACAAGCGATCCTGTGAATATCCACTACATTCTGAGCAAGAACTTCGCCAATTATGAGAGGGGTCCCGAATTTAGAGAGATTGTAGACCCTCTAGGAGATGGGATTCTGAGTTCTGACTCTGATAATTGGAGAGCTCAACGGAGACTGCTCCACTCTTTGTTCAACCAAGAGAGGTTCCATAAGGCCGTAGAAAGAAACATGGAGCAAAAGATGTTCAATCGCTTGTTCCAAGTGTTGGAGAATGTCTCCGAGCTTGGACATGAAGTAGACTTGCAAGACATATTTCAGAGATTTACATTTGATAATGTATGCCTGCTTGTTTTAGGCTT
Source organism: Macaranga tanarius (assembly GCA_949673435.1). Classification (NCBI taxonomy): domain Eukaryota; kingdom Viridiplantae; phylum Streptophyta; class Magnoliopsida; order Malpighiales; family Euphorbiaceae; genus Macaranga; species Macaranga tanarius. Next base: position 12,418 of record CATIWO010041642.1, read on the forward strand.
TGATCCGAATTGTCTTTCTATCGGATTTCCTCAGGTTGCAATTGAGAAGGCTGTCCACAAGATAGAGGAGGCTGTGCTTTATCGACACCTTGTGCCAACAAGCATCTGGAAGCTGCAGAGATGGCTTCAAATTGGCGAAGAGAGGAAGTTAAGGAAAGCTTGGGACACTTTTGATGATTTTCTTGAGCAGTGGATTACAAGAAAAAGAGAGTTACAGCAACTGGGAGAAAGTGAGGATTTCGACTTGTTAAATTGTTTTCTAGAGGAGGAAGATAATGATGATTATGACTATAAATCAAACATGTTTCTAAGGGACATGTCGTTTAATCTCGTGGCAGCTGGGCGAGACACTGTTGCTGCTGGTCTGTCTTGGATTTTCTGGTTCATCGCCACTAACCCATTAGTAGAGAGCAAGATTTTACAAGAAATGAAAGCAAATCTACAACTACGAAAAGGTGATGATAACTGGAAGAGTTTTAGTTCTGAAGAACTGAGTAAATTAATTTATCTCCATGCAGTTATATGCGAGTCGCTTCGACTGTGCCCACCTCTTCCTTTTGATCATTTAGTATCGATCGGATCAGATACGCTTCCTAGTGGGCATTATGTTAGTAAAAATATGAGAATTATCCCTGTAATTTACTCAATGGGAAGAATGGAACAAATATGGGGTGAAGATTGCTTAGAATTCAAGCCAGAGAGGTGGATTTCAGAGCAAGGACAAATCAAACATGTACCCTCATACAAGTTCTCAGTTTTCGGTGCAGGACCCAGGAGTTGCCTAGGTAAGAACTTCACCTTTCTGATAATGAAAGCAGTTACAACTGCTATTATATGGAATTTTTCTCTTCAATTAGTCTCTGAAAATCATGTTGCTGCTCCAAGTAACTCTGTTGTTCTTTACATGAAAAATGGTTTGAAGGTTAAGGTTTTAAAAAGACATGATGCTTGATTATGAAGTTATTAATATTGCTGCAATGCAGAACTAAATATTCTAGAAAAAATAAAAATATAGTTATCTTTGTCTTGTAAAATAATAATATTCAATAATGAATATGATGATTTTTGTCATCATTGTTAACTTGTATCTTGTGACTAGTTCTATAAATTTTTAGTACCCAAGTAATGCTTTCGCCCACTTTTATTTTTATTTTTTTATTTCTTATTTACATTTTCGGATAATTATGCTCATAATATATAAATTTTAAAATTTGACAATCTTATTTCTAAATTTTAATTTTCTGCTAACTCACTATGTGAATCACAAAATTACAACCAATTTAATGTATTTGTCTGAATTTTTTAAAATGCTGACACAAATAGTATGTATCATTTTACCATGAATAAACTTTAGCAATTTATTTTTTTTATTTATTAATTTGTGACAAGAAGTAAATAGTAAAAATAAACTTTTTTTAATAAATAAATGAGGTAATAAGAGTAGTGTGCACTTGAATTCGAGCAAATACAAAATAATTAGGTGAAAATACTATCCCCCATAGTAAATCAACAACCTCTTCAATTTTAATTTGTAAATGTTACCCCTTTCGTCAAAATTTTGGAAAATATACTTAGAATATACCCTTAATTAAAGGTGAAAGGGAAAAGGTACATTTTTGGGCCCATGTTTACAGGGAGGAGCTAACAAGCCTTTTTTTTAAAAAATTTTTTAAACAAAAAAATCGAAGTTTTGAAAATATCAACTATTCAAACCCCTCATTTAAAAAGAGACTGAATTTCACCTAAACAGTGTCTCCTTTTAATTTTTTTAAAGGCAAACTTTAAAACAAAAATCAAAAAAAAAAAAAAAAAAAAAATCAATCATCAAACCACCGTTTAACTCCTTCCAGTCCCTCTCTCCCTCTTGCTGTTGCTCCATCTTCGCCTCTTTTTGTTCTCTTAACATTTTTTCTTTCTTTCTTTTCTACATCATCTTACCATGAATATATATACAGTAGTTAAGAAACACAAATTCCCAATATACTTTTTATTATAAAACTTGCTTCCAAAATGTTATAGTTTTAATCGTACAGTGAAATTTTTCAAAATTAAGAAACAACCAAAGAGACAAAAATAAAAAAGAGTTTTTTATATTAACAACCGCAAATGAGTAGCAGTGGAGGTGGGTGGTAATGGATGGTGGAGTGCCGCTTATTTTTAATATATTTTATTCTTTTTAGCGTAATCTTTTATATTAGAATTTTTTTAAAAGAAATCAATAGGGGATCCTGTTAATTGAACTGTTAATCTCAACCAATGTTTTAATCATGTGATTAGATAATAAATCATCTGTCTTAGGTGGGTTAGACAGAGTGTAGCTAATCTTTTTTATTTAGTTATGAACTTTTTATTTTATGTTATTTTTCTATTAAATAATGGTAGCGTCCAAGATAAAAGTTGGTGAATGGGAGCTGGAGATTTAGCAAGGAGGAAAGGGAGATGGTTCAAATCAAGATAATTCTAACAGGCCATCGGTAGATTTGATTTTTTTGGAATACCTCAAAAATTTATTCCTAATACCTTAGATTTAATACTTTACGATCAATTAGTTGATATTGAAATAGGCTAGAAGATATTTTTACCATATAAACAAAAAAGTGTAGTCTACGGTGAATTTATTTTTTTATAAAGTAAAATTTACTATTTTTTATAAAGTAAAACTTATTTTGTTAATACTCACTATTGAATAACTTTATACACCATCATCCAATAGTTATAAAAATAAAGTAAATATAAAGTAAATTAAAAATAAAGTTACTGTAAAATTTTTCAAAAAAAAAATAATCAATTAAAACATGTCTATTGTTCAGCTTGGTGTTGTATTATTTTTACCATATCTTCAAAAAAAAAAAAAATACTATTAACTCTACCATTTATTTGCACGGCCAAGTTCTGCTCCTCATTTACTGTAGAGCCTTACTAATAAGTTGATGGCGGTTTTAACTTTATAAATTCTTTAATTATATGTATGATGTTAGTTTACATGACATCTCAATACGGAGACATGCACTTTTAATTTTGGATAAAATTACTATAAAATATAAGTTATTAAATTGCAACAAATAAAAGGTGATGATATATTGAAAAAATTGACTAAAGTTTATGATAGATGGATCCATTAACTCTTTGTTATAAAAGGACACATCTCCCATGAAATTATAGGATCATAAATCAAAGCTGCAATTTCACACAATCATAATTAAGATGATTGAGAGGAATCGACCATTTACGTAGGAAAGTGATCTTGTTTGGCACTAGAGGTTGCAATGCCATAAAGGGAGAATCTCGAGTATATTTTTTATCTGGGGTGCGTTTTGATTAGAGTTAAAGGAGGTTAATTATTATTCTTGTAATGCATTAATCTCCTTTATCCATGTTTGGTAAGTTTAAATAAACCCTCTTAATTGTTAACCCCTTTAACAGTTAATCTCATTTTAATATATTTTTATTGACTTAAGTGGAAGAAGGGTAAAAGACTGTAAAAAAAATTCTTCCTTAAAAAAAATAAAATTTTTTTTATTTTTCATATTGTTTAATTGTATATCTTGTAAATAGTTTCTATTTTTATTTTTTATATTAATAAGGTACAAATCAAATTTATAAAAATATATATAAATCAATTTAAAATTGTTTTAAGCTAGTTTTCTTATTTCTATATAAAAAAATAATATCAATAATGACTATTTATAAATTATATCAATAATCAATATATATATTCATGATACTGTTATAGGCAATTTTAATTTTTAATTTAATTAATTAATTATATTGCATAAAATTTATACCAATATTTTTTGTATGTGTATAAATGTATAGATATATGTTATGTATTTTTATCATCATAATTTTTTTTCTAATAATTTCTAATTTTTGTCTACACTTAATATATTATATGCAAGGAAAGGGACGAATACGCCCTTAATATTCTATTCTAATTTTGCATCTATCATTAATAAATTTTTTAAGAATAAATACATTCATGTTGTTTTATAAATCACATATTTAAGCTACTCCTATAGATATTATTTAGAGAAAAGGTATAAAAACATTCATAACGTTATGTCCTAATCTCAAATACACATCTAACATTTTTCGAGGTACAAATACATTCTTATCGTTTTGAAAATCATATAGTTAAACCCTCTGACAAACGGTATTAATTATCACCGTTAGTGAAATCCACTGTTACTAACATGTACAAAAAATGTTAGGTAAAGGTACATTTTTACCTCTAACGTTTATAGCAACGAACAAATTTATTTCTAAAGAAAATTTAAGAATATTTTAACATAAAAATTTTTCAAAAAAAAATAAATTTTTATATAATAAAAATATTAAATAATCATTTATTTTTTATACTCATATGATTTACTAATAGTAATATGATATTAAAAGGACTTTACATTTAATTTTTTATGAAAATTATTTTTAAAAATATTATATAAATTCATTCAATTCGATTTCAAACAAACTAGGAATATTTGAATAAAAAACAATCACTACTACAAATTCCACCTACAGCTACAAAACTTAGCCACAAACATAAAAATTGTAGCTAAATATAATTTATAGCTACACAAATTATAACTGCATAGCTAATTACACAAACAAAAATTTGATTAGCCACCAGCATTAAAATTATGTAGCTAAAAATATTTATTATATTTTTAGCCACAAGTAATTAGCTACAAAATTAAATTTGTAGCTGATAATATTAATTAGCCATAACTTGATTTAAATTGTAGCTAAAATTAAAATTTTAGCCATGA